>JAFIDM010028382.1:0-10749 GCA_023159025.1 Thereuonema tuberculata | reverse complement strand
TCTAGAGAAATGCTTAGGCTTTATCCAATATCTTAGCTTACAACATCAGTGACAAACTTTCTTAACAACATCAATAAGAAAAAAAAAGAAACTGAT
Source organism: Thereuonema tuberculata (assembly GCA_023159025.1). Lineage (NCBI taxonomy): Eukaryota > Metazoa > Arthropoda > Chilopoda > Scutigeromorpha > Scutigeridae > Thereuonema > Thereuonema tuberculata. The sequence goes on along the minus strand of JAFIDM010028382.1, from coordinate 10,653 downwards.
ATAATCAATGAGTCAGAATAAATTCCATCTAATGTTTTCGGAAATCTTACATTTGCTCAAGATACGAACCATCTGTTTCTTTTTCACTTTTTTCTTTTCTTATTATCTTCGTAATATGGATGTAGTTAGAGAATAGGATAACTTCAAAAAAGATTTAATTGCAATCAGACACTCCATTAGCTACAAAGCTTGTAGAGAATCACAGTTTCTGGAATATTCATTGTATTTTCTCAGGTTTTCCTTACGATTGTAGATTTTCAGGAGTGTAAATAAATACATCATTTATAAAAGTAATCCTATTTATTGAACTAGTGTAAGATAAATCTTTATAGTTATGTAAGAAGTTACGCTTCTTGGAAAGAAAAGTTCGCTATCTTACACTTGATAGTGTATTGTTATTCAAAAAAACTTTTACATCCATAGAATATTACAAATTGACCATCATTGACACTATTTAATGCCTATAAAAACTGTTTAAAGTAACATTTCTAGTATAATAAAAGATTATAATACCAACTTCTTCCTTTATCTTTACAAGTTCTCATTATCGCTGAAACTGAGACTACGAGGTAACGTTCATTAAAGGCAATGGTAGGCGAAAGTAAATATAATTTATATATTTAAACTACTGTGTGAAATAAGCCATCGGTTTTACAAAATAATTTTTTTATCAGTATTTTCTTCTTTATATATTACATTAGTTTTTTTGTCTTATTGATTTTATATTTTAATGTGCTTTTTTCTTTGGTATTCACTGAACTGATCTTTCTGTATGCTGACGTTATTGTTTTAAGGAAACATCATGAGCGGAATCTGGGACAGCTGTTTCGACCTTATTAAGATTTTGAATCTCACATAAACAAACAATTATAACAAAATCGTTGTTACTGATAGAGGTTTTGATACTGTACTGGTTGATGGGATTTTCTGATTCTTATTTAACTTAAGAATTAATAATAACTTTAATCCTTCGTATTCTTTTAAGCTGTGCAGATATCTCAACTGAAGAAGAAACTTAATGATTAAGCTTGAAACTGATATTTATAAATTTTACTTGTATTAACAGGGCCGTTTCTATCATTAGGCAAGACTAGGCGGCCGCCTAGGGCGGCAAGATTTTAGGGTGGCCGAAGGACGGATTCCGTTTTTTTTTTTGTTTAAATAGGATTGCGGTTTTTTTTTGTTTTTTTTTTGTTGGGGGCGGTATTTGAAAGGGAGGGGGCGGCATTTTTCAGTTCTCGCCTAGGGTGGCAGAACACCTAGAAACTGTGTATTAATATAGTCCTGTATTTGTCTAATATTTACATTCAGGACATTTAGTTATTCTAATGTCTTTAATTCACGAATGTTAATAGAATTTTTATAAAATCTTATGAACTTCTCTTTTTTACAAAATCTTATGAACTTTCTAGAATAAATTTCTTCAGATATTTTACCAGAACTAACAGCATCTGATTCATTGAAATACAACTTTCATCGTTCATTAGTAAGTAATTTGAAAGTTTTGGAAGTCTAAAAATAAAGTTCCAAAATTCATTTAGGTTCTACCATCAAAAGGTAAAGAAAGTTTACTATAATGATATTTATCAATCCAAAACGCCTTATCAATCTATCACACGCACAACAATTGAAAATTTACTTGTCTTCGGAAGCTGAAATGTTTAGATTTGAGTTATCCAACTGCTGTGCTAAACGGAACCAATTTGGATCAAAAATTTGTCTTTACATTTTATATTCTGATATTTGGATCAGGACCTTTTCTATGGAAGATTTCAAGTCGGAAAAGCATTTATTGACTTTCCATTTAGCTAACAGGAGAGAATTATAGAAAAAGATATTTGCAATAAAAGACGATCGTCACAGAAGAGAAATTATGTAAAGAACTACTGTTGTCCCGCGATAAAGAAAAGATGGAATAGCAGATTGGGATTAACTAAGATTTCTGAGTACAGGGGTTCAGTTCTCACCTTGATTTCGAGATGGTGTTCGATCCGCAATGGGGAGGTTTTCTCAGGGTTTCCCCCTGCGCTTCTCCCACCATACTTTCTCAGTCTTTCTCTCCATCTGTCGTTACTTCTGTGGGTTAGTACAGTAGACGTCCGGTCGTTGTGCTAGACTTCACTGACACCCACATTCATCACATAATAATTCACATACTTCATTTCTGACTTTTACTAGGGTTTAATAGATCCATAAAATGCCAAAATTAGTGACTCACATTAAAGTGGTGATCTTGATTAGAAAGATTAAAAGAAAAATTTTAGATTTACTTTGTAGATTTAACAAAGTAAAAAATATTTTTTTTTTCCTTAAATAGATATCTGCGAATAACATTTTTCTTTAATCTAATTAAAGAATTATAAAAGTTATGCAGGTTAAATATTATGCAGGTTAAATACTGTTCCTCTTTCAGTCAGCACTAAAAAAGGATATTAAACGATACTGAGATCCTATAATCGTAGAAATCATACTATTTATTTCAAAATGTAATATAATTCTTTTTGTTGAAAAATGAATTCCAGTTCACTATCCTTTTGTGAACTATCATTTTCATGTTTTAAAACATTTAAGTTTTAAAAAGTATTGCAGTCATCATAAAGTTAAAGACTAAGTTATTTCTTCTGGTAATAATTTCTTCTGGTAATTAAGATTTCACCCTCAATTTATTTCACTCAATTAACACGCAAAATATTCAAGCAATATTTAAGTAAAATCCAGCACAGTAACTATAAAGTGATGATTAACTAGATACATAACTAGTTAGACCATTCATCTCATTAATCAAGGAGGAAAAAATCTCGTCTTTTTTATCTTTTCTCTGCTTTACAGTTTATTTGGTTCTTAATTGTTTCTTTTAGTATTCATTTTTCCTTAGAAATAAAGTGTTGATTTTCTGATTGATTTATCAGTAGGGCTCGGATTATATGCACAAAAAATCCGTAAAATATGCGCATATATATGCACTTATTTTCACAAAAATATGCACAAGATACCGGTATTACGAAATATGCTCCAATATATGCCAAATATGCATCGATATATAACAAACTTTTAACAATAAAAAGTCAAAGTCCATTCCAATTTAATAAACAGAAACATATTTATTATTATTATTATAATACATTTTAAGATACAACATTTAACAATATATCTTCTTATTCACAAAAATTTTAATATTCTGCTATTCTGTGATTAAAAGACACTCGCCTAATACCTATAATAATTATTAATTAATAACCGGAGTAATATATTTATATACGTAAGTATATAACTTATGTATATAAAACTTATTATATGCCTACAACTACATACAAATTATTGTGGTACTTAATAAGTACATATTATTTATTTAAAAAATTGACAATTAGGTGTTTCTCTAAATTTTCTATTTTAAACGAATGTCGTCGGTCGTCTAGTAAATGTTTAAACTTCGAAAAAGATCGTTCAACATCGACGGAAGTAATGAGCGCATATTTTAAATTGCTTACAATATATGGATCTAATTCAAGGTCATCAACAAATTCGTCATTCAAAATTTTACACAGTTTTGACAAAATTTTGAATCCTTCATTTTTATTCAATACTGAGTTAAGCTTTTTAAAATTAATTCTCCAGTTCCTTTAACAGCTGATAATTCTCTATGGCATTTGTTTATTAAATTTACTGATTCAGTGAAAAGCAGCTCTTTTGATTCTATTTTTAAAATTGTTTCGGGCACTACAGAAAAATTATTTGCAATAAACGCTATTTGATTTAGTATTATATTATTCTTTGAAATATTTTTTGGCTTCTTTAATAGCAGTAGATTCGTCAGAGAATTCTAAAATTAAATTTTTAATTTTTTCATAATTTTTTCAATAGAAAATTGCGGCATTTAGCCATGTACCCATTTAGTAATTACTGGTTGTGGAGGCAACTTTAAACTCGGAAATGATTCTTTCTAAAACTGAATCCGTAATGGCGCTTTTAAAGTTTTTTACGTTATTGATTAATTCATTTACAAGAGGGAATTGGTTTCCGATTTCTTGGGCAACTCTGTTAATACCATGTGACAAATGGTATGAATTAAAATAGGAAAAAACATTTTTAAATTTACTGAGGCTTTACACATGTAAGGGGCAAGTCCGATAGCATCAATATTACTTTTTCATGTGGTATTGGGTTAGGCAGAAAAAAATTGTTAATCCTTCATGAATAAATCGAGTTATTGTACAATTATTAGTTTTATCTAACTGCTTACAACTTACTTAATACGATTTACCAGCTTTTTCAGTATCAAGACAACCAATTCACAGATTAGCAATATATCGACCACAAGAGTCTGTAGTTTCATCCACTTCCAAATAAAGCAAGTGGTTACCAATCAATGAACGAATTTCGGTATTTACATCGGTGTAAATTTGATCCACATAATTCTTCCTTAATGTACTATCATCGGGAACATGATGTCGGGAATATTTTTGAAGAAAACATTGTAATTTCGTATTTTGTACTTTTGATAACGGAATATTGACGCTTAGGAATGCCTCATTCGAATCCTTGGAGAGCTCTTGTTCCGCCGTTTTTTCCTCCATATTTTTAAACGTTTCAATAAGGCGACTTTGAGAACCATTTCCAGAGTTGAGTTTATTTAGTTTGTTCTGGCTTAATGCAGTATTTACGTGCTGTTTAATTAAAAATTTCTTCTCACATGACACCTTAAAATTAAAAAAAACAGCAACATTATTAAAGAAAAAGAGATTCAAAAAACATTATGTTACAAATTATGGTACAGACATTAAAAAATTTAGCTAAATTTAAAAATCATTAATTCAAGTATTTAGAAAAACATTTACAAAAAACTTTTTTATGTCTATACGAGTACATTACTTGTTAAAATGAAGTAGCCGATAAAATAACGAAAATGTTCAAAAAAAGAAAAAATTATCGCGATTTCATCGCCTGTGAATAATTATTGACACTTTTCGCTAGGTCGGGTAAAATATAACTACATATTTGTAGATGTTTTATTAAAAAAAAAAATAATTTATCTAATTATAGATAGGCGTACTTATATTTTTTCATGCTCTACAAAATTTTGTGAAGCTTGGTCCTCGTTGAACACCAATTCGGGATAACTTTTTTTCCGTGAGTACACTAAACTTAGTATTTTCGGCATATTGAACTGCACACGATGAACGAAAGAGAACGAATACATTGGTTTTGCCTCAGGCAAGGCATTTTAAAAACCTAGTAATTAAGCCTTTTCAGAAATCTGTACTTTTCACATCATATCCCTTTAAACAATTTCTCGAAAATTCATTAGCAGATAACTACTTATCCGATTGGAAGAATTATAGCCATTCAAAACGAATTTAAGAAGAAAACACTCAGCGGGATACTAATTCTTTTAGTCCGGCTTACGAATTACCGGTTGTTTTCTCTTTAACATATTTTGTAATCGGATCATTTTCCTTGAACTTTCCAATTTTAACTTGAACTGAAATTTTTAATCGGAAATTTGTGATTTGAAGAAAATATGCACAAATATGCAATTTTTCCTAAAATATGCACGAAGTTGCCAAAATATGCATTTTTTATTTGGCTTATTTTAATCAAAAAACATTAGATATGCATACAAAACTTTCAATTTTCTTGATATACCTCTTAATAACAAATATGCATTTTGCATATAATCCGAGCCGTAGTAATAAGCTGTGCAATTTGCAACTGCACAATTTGCCATTGTTTTGTGTTTCTGTCATTGACAAAATATCGTATCTAATTCAGAAAACATTATCACTATTAGGAAGTTCTAAGCTTTTCTAGTCTATGGTAATCCTTTAAAGAATCTAAATTTCAGCCTAATTCTCTTCCAATGAAATTACAGGGATTCCTCGTGCAATCAACTAAATGCAATTAAATGAAACTGATTAACATACCCATTCACAGATAATTTTTTTTTGTTTTTTAAGATTGGCACATTTTTTAATTCAGATATAGAAATAATAATAAAATAAAGATTTAAAAGTTCAATAACGTCATTTTTACTACGTAACAAATTCTTAAATATTGCAAAATAATAAAAAAACAAGCACCAAAAAAATGAATTTTATCAATTTTTTTTTCCCTATTTCTTTACTAGCATTTCAATTCTTTACTTTTCATTGATCTTTATTATAAAAGAAGTCAATGTAGTTAAAAATAATTTTATTTTGTAAAATTTGAGGCAATAACAGTGAAATTTATAATTAAAGTCTCAGTATTATCTTTGAAAAGTTCTTTTCTCAACTTATTTATTTATTTATCTATTTTTTTTTTTTTTTAGTGTCAGATTGTTTCTCAATTTAATATTTCCAATATTATTTCGCTAATTCTAAAAATCTGTTGTTTTTTTTTTCAAAAAACTGAAACACTCCAGTCCTATTCATTATTTGAATAGAAGAAAATTTCCAAGTTGTAACCATTTGACGTCATGCTCAGATAGGAAATATCGCGTTGCCTATTCTACAGCGATTTGGACCCCCCCCCCCTCTTTCAATACAGTATTTCTATATTTTCTGCAAACATTGCGTTTTTGTTTTCACAGTGGAATAATATATTAAAAAATTTTATTTTCTGGCAGATAAGGTTGGATTGCTGTAGCTTCATTATCATTACAATAAACATATGATGATATTTCAGAAACACAATGACCTTCACATTACATGTTTTCGTTATATTAAATTTTAGTAAACGCAATTTTCATCAGTATTTCTTGAAAAACGTCTAAACTATCAAAAAGTATTTGTTTGTTTTAAAATTACAATAAAAATTTAAATTTTAACTCGTTAAATTAAGCGAAAGCGAGATTTTAAAAAGATAAAATTGAAAATTTACGTCAAATATCAGATGCAAAAAAAGCTTTCTGTGCTCTTTCAGAGAACGATTAACAAACTTCATTGTCACATTGAACTCATTTCATCGTATCAACTTTAATATCCCATTATATTTATATTTCATTTAAAAAGAATGAATATTATGGGATATTAAAGTTGATATGAAGAAATCAGTTCAATATGAAGATTATGGATATGGAAAAAACATGAAAAGAACTGAATTCCAAAATAAATGTGACTAAAGTCCGACGAAATTCTGCTCATTAAAACTTGTCTTTTCTTAAGCAAAATTATTTGATATTTTAAAATGCAAAGATTTTTTTTTATTTATGAATAATGGTATTATACAAGACCAGTCCTATTAGGTGACATTAAAGCATCTTTATTGTAGGTGGTGGTATTGATTCTATAAATTTTATAACATCTACAACAGTTTCACAACAAATTAAAATTAAATCACAAAAAATACAGAAAGAATTACTACAAATATTACAAATAAAATAACTTATAGAATTATGCTTATTATGATGAGTTATTTCATCATAATAAATTATATTACGTAGCCATCAAAAGAAAAAATAAGCAATTTTTTACAGACTTAGCCTCAAATTTGAATTCAAAATAAGGTATTTTTTTTTCCTTGTTCCTATCAACAGGTGCTGTTTTATTATATTGAATAAAATATTGAAATATTTGTTTTTATATAAGCATTTTTGTATTTTGTAATTGCCAAAATGGTGTTTACTTTGTTTTAGACTTTTCTATTATTATTTTTGTTTTTGTATTTCATTGTTAAACATTGTAAATCTACAAAAAACTCTCAGCTATAAACTACTTATAACTATACCGATGAGATAAGCATAAATACATATAAACATTCAACAAATAAATACATACAATACATTCACAGCTTCATAGTTTTGCTGTCATTTACAAACCTTTACACATGTAAAACAATTATTTAATATACTATAACTAAAAGAAACAAAACAAAAGAAATATACATCGTTTTAAGAAGACTATTTGAGTCAAATAGTAAACGAGCAAATGTACAGATATACAAATACCTAGACAAAACAAGACCTCTTCTTATTTTATTTTTTTTGTAATTCTTTGCATAATCTACAATCCAATTTCTTATGTCTTTTTTGACTGCAGAGATTGTGTCTTTGTTTGATAGCGTTTTTAGATCAAACTTATTATACATCTTTTCTAGTATATAATTTATATTTCTTTCACCATATTTATTGTTAATGAACGGGTACTCTAATGTTAATTTTTTTCTTGTTCTTAGATTGTAATTTATTGGTTGCTTGTTTATTTTATTATCTGTGATTTTGTAGAAATGGTTGATCATTAGATTATAATAGAATTTTTGTGATGCATTGAGTAGTTTATATTTTTTTCTCTGTTCTATTCTTTTTTCTTTATTATTCCAGATTTGTGGTGAGAGTAAGAGTTTGAAGATTTTTTTCTGTATTTTGTTTATTTTATTGACGTTTGTATTATTAGTGTTTGCCCAAATGACGTTTGCGTAATTTATATAAGTGCATAGTATATTAGAATTTTAATTTTTGTTGGTAAAACGTTTCTTATATGATAAAAAATATATATAAGGAGTTAGTTTATTGCATATTGTATTTATATGATCATGCCATGTGAAGGTGTTGTTAATTGTTATCCCTAAATATTTTATTGTCTTGACATTCTGCACTTTAAAGCAATTGTTACAGTTTTTGCTTTTGTGTAAACAGTGGCGTTTGTGATAAAAAATTTGTGGTTCTGATTTAGACAGTAGTTTTTTTGGATGAATGCATAGAAGTTTTGTTTTTTTCTCATTTATTGTTAGTTTGTTGTCATGTGTCCATTTTTGTAATTCAGTGAAGTCACTTTGTAGTTTTTCTTTATGTATTATCTCATTTTTATCTGCTGTGTATATTAGAATATATATGACATATTCGAAATAATAAAACATTTCAAAATACATATATTCGCAGACGATATATTAGAATATCGTCTGCGAATATATGTATTTTGCAATGTTTTATTATTTCGAATATGTCATTTATATAAAGGATAAACAAAAGTGGTCCTAAATTTAAGCCTTGAGGCACACCTGCCTTTATTTCTTTTTTGTTACTTTTTTTACCTTCAATCGATACACAGATCTTTCTATTTATAAAATAATCTTTTATTACTTCCAATACTACACCCCTGATTCCCAATCTATTCAATTTCTCGAAAAGAATCTGTAGATCAATAGAATCAAATGCTTTACTCAGATCTATTGATATTAGAAGAATGAAATTACCGTTATTCAGGCTGTCATTGATATTGTTGCTTAGTTGTTCGAGTAAGGTTTTTGTACTTTTTTTTTTATATGCATATTGTTCTGTGTTTATTATATTATATTTTCCTAGATAAGTGGTCAATTTTAAAGAAATATAATTTTCTATTATTTTTCCGATTACTGGTTGTATGGAGATAGGTCTATAGTTTGTAAGGTTTTTATAGTCATCGCATTTAAATATTGGAATAATTTTAGCAATTTTTAAGTCTGTTGGGTATTTTCCCTTTGATATAATGTTTTTGATTATCCTAGTTATTACATGAGAAAATAGCATGTTGCTTTGTTTTATTGTTGTTATATTTACATTGTCAATCCCATTGATTTTTTGTTTTTCCTGTTTGTTATTATATTACTTATTTCACTTATTGTAGGTTCTTCTAGAACCATTGTTTACAAAAGTTTTTTACGTGTGTTAAAAATTTTTTGAAGTTTTTAAATAAAGCCAACACACAAGTCTAAAAAATTAAGTTAAAAGTTAAAAAACATAATATTTACAATTAAAACAAACTAGTTTCTGCGCCGTTAACGGGCCATCATCAGTGAATAGAATAAAATCGACAACCTCAGTCTCTTATGTAGGAAAAAGTTCAGTAAGACACCCAATGAGAAGCTTGGGCCAGATGAACCAATTGTCAACAGGATGCAAATGATGAAATTTGATTGCTTGGCGAAGGCTGCGATCCTGCCGGCAATCAAAGACAGCGGCCTTAGAGAAGTAAATGCAATAAAGAAACACAATTTCTTGATAAAATACAATATTGGATAACATAAATAAATGAATAACTAACAACATTAAAAAAAAACGCATTATTGATAAAAAGGCAATAAATACAAAAATAAGAATAATAAAGTCATATTGAAAATAGAGCAATGGGATAAGAGTGAATAAATAAGAAGAAGAAACTTTATTGAGTGCACCACTCCTACGAGTATAACACTGTACAGATCCTTTATTTGAGGGGTTTCCTCACTCCGGGAATGAGGAAATTTCCCGGAGTGAGGAAATCCCTCAAAAAAAGGACCTATACAGTATCATGTGTCACTCCTCCTTCAGGACCAAACTAGAGTATAACACTATAGGAACTTGAAATAGATTCAAAATACAGAGAAAAAAACTATGACATATTAAAGAAAAATAAATTAAATAAATAAATGAATAAATAGAATACTGGGGATCTCGTAATGAATAAATAAATAATAACAATATAGATATTCATAGAGAAATACAAAGCAAGATAAAATAAATAAGTAAATTATTAACAAAATGAAGACATGAATACATAAAAAAATAAAAAAAAAATAACTCCCTATTGATAAGAAAGGAAATAAAAACAAAATAAAAATAATCCTGTCCATTCATTCTCCCGGAAAAAAAATAAAAATCCAGATAAAAAACAACAACAATCAAATTAAAAATAATCCTATGAAATCCACAGTATTAATCAC
>JAFIDM010028381.1:0-10749 GCA_023159025.1 Thereuonema tuberculata | reverse complement strand
TGGCTATATTGTTTTAAGCAAATCCCTTCAACCGTTGTAGTGAGATGCATATAACAGACAACCAAGGGGTAACATTGTTAAGTGAAATAATAAGACAATAAAATATATATACTAACTTATTGTTGTAGTATTTTTCTTAGCCTATTGTTTGTATCAATATGTGAAAGTACGACTATTACTATAATTCTAGAAATTCTATTTTGGTAAGTCATTTATCTCATAAAAGATTAAAAACAACACACAATAATTAAGTTAAAACAGATTTAAAAAATACTTATGAAATTAGAGTCTTTCGAGCTGGTCTGCAGCTGCCCTTTTTCTTACACAGTCGCAGAGGAACCCGAAAGGCTCCAATGTCATAAGTATTTTATAAATATGTTTTAACTTAATTATTGTGTGTTGTTTTTAATCTTTTAAGTTCATTTTCACACACGTTAAACTTTTTAAAATTTTTATTTATCTGATATGATATCAATAAATTTTTGAAAGAAAACAAATTATTTAGGCATAAAATTGAAGATAATTTATTGTAATTATATAAAATATCAATTCAGAATTTACTGTTCATAATAAAATTACTGAATAGTATCTAATTGGTTGATTGATTGAATGTGGTGGCAGGGAAGCTAAGCACCGCAACCTGTAATTCTATTGTACTAATCCACAGAAGTAACGAAGGATGAAGAGAAACACTGAGAAAGTATGGTGGGAGAAGCGCAGGAGAAACGGGAAACCCGATTTTTTTTGGACGATTACGGTGATTACCGATTAAGATTAAGACTTACATTTTAGGGGTTATAGAGGGTTGATTTTAATTTTTTAATTGTTTATACATTTGAGAAAGAACAGCTGCGGTTTTGAAACGTCATGTAACATTTTATTTGTTTTTTATACAATATTGTTAAGACTGTTGAGTTAGTAGTTTTTATTAATAACTTTAAATAAACTTAACATTCCCTAATAAATAAGAAAATGAACGAAAAAAAAAAGTTAATTCTACGATCTTAGAATTTCTTTAAATGGAAAGAAAAAGAGAAAAATAAACACTTCATTTTAATGCAATGAAATGAAAACTGTTTTTGTAAATTAATTTCATTCATTAATATTCATTCCGTTCTAGAAATGAATCAAAATTATGATAAACAAATATAATTAGTTAATATTCTATTTTTAGTTATTATTTAGTTATAATTATAGAATTACTATATTTTTAGAAATAATGTTACACGATTAGAATTTAACGTTTGTAATTTAATTGTTAAATCTTATTATTTTTATTAATTCTTATCAATGTTGAAGTATATTATTTTTTTTCTATTTTTATTATTTTTTTTTCGTTTCTTAACTATTTTTTCTTTTTTTCTTTGAAAGTCACTTTAAGCATTGATAACAATTGATTAAAATAGTTATTAAATTCCAAGTTCTTCAGAAGTTAGTAATTACCGCAGACATAGAGAAATAAATACATTTACAAATTAATAATTTTCGTCATTTAAGCATCTTTCGTAATCTTTACAGAGTATTAATATTTTGTATTTCTCTTATAATAATTGGGTTTTATTTTACTGGGTTGTTTTACTGCACACATAACCATTATAAATAAATATAAATATAAGTATATAAATATAAATATAATATTTACATAAATATAAATATTTTAGTTAATAAAGCAAAAACATATTCTAATATATTTTTATTTTAAGATTGTTTATTTAACTTTATTTGAGAGAAGTTTCCTCAAAAGAATTCTTAGTTCGTTAAATGATACTTTTCCTTTAATTACTATATTGTGTCACGTGTTGTTTTAGGCGCAGGCCATCGAGTGCTCTCCCAAGCAAGCCACGGTTACGGGGCAAAAGGGGAAAACGTAAATAAGGGGGTGAATGAGGAGATTGGAGGGGGAAATAAAGGGAGGTGCCGTGGAACGCTGGCCTAGTGAAGGGCGTTCGCCGATGGCCCGCGCCTTCTCAAAGATGAAAGACAGATTGGCTTCGTAGAGTGAAAAGAAGGTTTTATTGCGGGTAAGGGGAAGGGAAAGATTGGAAAATACAAATGAAGATAATCGGGAAGACTCACGGCGCCGGACTAGGCAGGGCACAGGCAGGTCTGGGTACGCTGGAGATCACCGGCGGTTTCCGGCGGAGGGACGTTCGCTGCTGTCGTCAATTCGTGGAAAATTAAACATCAGAAATAAGTGAATTGTATATGTTTTGCCTTGTCTTGTTTTAACTATATTTTGAATATTTTAAGTAATTAAGTGCTTATAGTAAAAACAAACAATCATGTAGTTCGAGTGTGGTTGTATTATACAAGGCTTTCTCTCAATTCGTACAGCAAGTATTTTCACCAATATATCATAAAATCGTAGTTGTAATATTTATATTTGGAATACTTCATAGAATATGTTATTGAGAGTTAATATAATAATCCATGCTAATCAACTTTTCAATTCACTACTAGTCAAGCAGGAATAGAAGATCATCTTAATATTTATAAGAAATAATTAGAATGGGAAACAAATATTTAAAATAGCAAATGTTATAAAATGAATGTTAATTAAAATGTTATATGAATTAGTTTATTTTTATTACATTTAAAGTAATCGAAGGGAACTATACTTTTATAATGATAGGAATCATCATATAAGGGGTGCAACATAATGTTTATTTCTATCCAATTTCGATTTTTACGAATGTAAGGGTTCGAATCATGTAGAAATTTATATTTTGTTCTAACGTCTGAAAAAGAATCTAAATTTACAAGTAAATTGTAATAAATAATAAGACTGAAGCACAATTAAACATTAAAAATTTCTAATATTACTATTTGAATATAATTTCTAATATTCTAATATTTCTAGACTTAATCGATTTTACAAATGCAGATTAGAATATAAATGAGAATAGTTAAACAAAAATAGTGTTATTTTTATTTGAATATTACTTGGTATTGACTTAAAAAATCAAGCGAACTAATCTAATGATAGAGGCAAAGTAAACTCATTATTATGATTGTCTTCGATGATAATTATCTATTCAAACATTGTCTTGGCATTAACATAAATATCAATAAGAACAATTCGAGGGTCACAAGCCAAAAGGTTCTATGTGGGCTTAGCCTAATTTTTCAGGAAAGCATTTTGAATTTTTTGGTTGAAATAATGCTGCAATATCAGAAAATGAGATTTAGTATTGAAATCATTAAAGCCCAAGATAAACTAGCATGACAACCCCAACAAAGTGAAAAATGATAACAACTAACTCCTACGTTGCGTAAGGCAGAAAGGCGCATAGAACCTTTTGACACAACACAGCAACAGATTAATGAAGTAGCTTGAAGGTTCTATGTGCACATAGAACCTTCTTCCATGGGCAGGATTCAGAAAACATGCACCAAAGAATGGTTCTGTGTACTACAAATTACTATTAGTATTGTGAAAAACATTTATTTTATTATTTTGCCTTAACTTATCATAGGCCTACATAAAAAAATTAGAATAACTTTTAAAATTGAAGCATCTGGCTTCTACGATGTAATTTTAAAAAGTAAATCATAACTATATTGTATGTCTGACAGTTCCAAAGTACACAATTCAAGGTTGCATTTTTTTTTTATCGGAGTAGCTCGGCTTTAGTCAGAGTCTTGTTCTGAGTCACTTCCTTGTGGCATAGGAACATAATCTTTTGCAACGGCAGACGCTGGCAGATCTTTGTAGAACTGGTGGAAGTTTGTGGGTATCCCTCCAGTTTCACAGAGCCGAAAAAGATTATTTTTCTTTGCTTTACTTATTGCCTGTCTTTGCAAGTAGTAGGGTGACAGCTGCACATCATCAGGGTTTGGGATTTGAAAAGGCCTTCTGGTTGAGGCAATTTGCTTTAGCGGCACATAGTTATCGTTGTACATAGGCTTAACTTCCAATACAAAGGGAGTTGCTTTTTTGCTCGTAGGCATTTCACTTTGCTGATTTGAAGTGGCAGATCACGGTTTCCATCGAGAAAGAGTGTAGTAGGAAGCAACTCTTTGCTTAATTTCTTCAGGTCGTGAAACTCATTATGTTGAAGCTGTGTGACAACGTATGGCTTGTGTTTCCGAGCCATGACAATTATGTTGTTCCACTCATGAATACACACCTACATGTTTCTTGGCAAACTCAATTATCGCATGCATTGAATCACACTCCATGTAAGTGTGACCAGGTTTAAGAAACTTAGTTAAATAGTTTCAACTGAATACTTCTGATCAACGTACAACAGAGCAGTAGCAAGATAGCGGTTTTTATTTTGACCACCACATGAATCCGGATAAATTGTCACTCGCTTCACGTGGTCTGGTAGGTTCTCTACATACTTTATAATGCATGTACCAATTTCAATGGAGCCCCTTTTACCATCGACTTCAGTCCTTGTATAGCAGTTACCTTCGTGAGATACTTGACTGTAAATTGTCATGTTATTCATATATAATTTTCTTAAGTAATACAGGGTGCTTACCTCACTACATGGAATGTACAGTACTGACTGCAGGTCAAAAGTGGCTGTTGTCAACTTTGGCATCCTCTTTATCTTTCAACTCTTCCTTTTGTGCTAACTCTTTTTTGCTATATGCTGATCTATTTATGAAAACCCAAGTTGAATTTTGTGCAGAACACACTACAGTAGTTGTTTCCTTTACTGGTATTTTCCCTGCTGCAGTACATTTTTCTTTGTACAAACTGTATATTTTCTTAAGGTTCTCATCTGGGCCTAGGTAATGTCGCACCGAATCTTTTCATACGTAATGAGGCTCCGTTCTAGGAAAAGATCGAATATGATCGCAGATAAATTGTATGTCTTCTGCGCTAGTTTTGTTTGCTCGCGGATGCCTTACTCTTTGATTTTGTTGTACAAAATTTCCTAACTTCTTCTTCATTGCATCTTGAACCGTTTTCTGTGAAAAAATAGTACTCTTTTCAACTATTATAAGAAACATACAACTGATTTAGAAGTGGTGAATTACCTTTAACTTTCAGTGCGCTGATTCTTGATCTTGGTGGTCTGGCGGCAGCTGAAGTCTGCAAGGTGGTGACACCTAGTGCAGTTTCTGTCTTGTTGTTTTTAGAGTGCCATCTAGTGGTCTTTCCGACAAGTCCGGATACTTTTGCTCTCAGAGAACCATTTGGCCAGCTAAAGTTGAAGACTTTTTTGTGCTAAAAGGTTCTATTTGCCCATAGAACTTTCTGGCACAGAGAAAGTTGAAGCAGTGAAAATAGAACTTTTTGGAACAATCAGGTGACAGGCTAAAAATAGTTTTTAAAACAGAACCTTTTGGCACATGACAGAAGTCACCAAAATAAACCGTTTAGCACATAAAACTAAAATTTAACAAAATGTTCACATAGAACCTGGCATGGGACCCTCGATCTTATATTTGATGCATTGAAAAATTAGATTATTTTAATAATAAGCTATATTTCTAATGTATGTTTGGTCTCTGAATGATAAAAAACCCAGGGTTTCCCTTCCTTCAGACTCTCCAAATCAACACATACTAATTCAGTCACATAACATCATATCCAATTGGAAATCTCAGATTTATAAATGGCAAATGGCAATAAACGAATAATGGGTGGCTGCAACTGTGGTAAGATGCTGACGAAATCTCAAATCATTCTCATAATATTGAAATCAACACATACTAATCCTAACCAGTCACATAATAGCATATCCAATTGTAAATCTAAGATTTATAAATGGTAAATGGCAATAAACGAACAGTAGGTGGCTGCGGCTCTGGTGAGATACCCATGAAATCTCAAATCATTCTTATAATATGGAAATTAAATGTTTTGTAGCTATTTAAACAATTGCCATTATCTATCAACTTATTTATCTTTGTTTTATGTCCTTGATGCACAAAAGGCTTAGAATTAGATAATTAATGTGGCTGATTAAAAACAGAAATCTTGAATCAATGTAAATTTACAAAAATATTCAGATAGATCTTTATTTAATCAGGATTTAGTTATTCGTTGAGCCCAAATGGTATTGCACACGAGTAGAACTCTAGAATTTCGCCTGATGTGAAATGATTAACTCTCTTTAGCTAATAAAGAAGCTATTGATCGATAGTAGTAACTAAAATACGATAATAAAACTAAGGATAGAGTGAGTTATTTACATCAGCAAAGTTTCTCTTTGAGTTCTCTTACAAAGGAGTTTTACGATCCTTAGTAAGAACTTGTAGAGCAACTTTGATGCTGGAAGTTTTGAAAAGTAAATCTTTTAATACAATTCCTTCAATTACCAAAAGCGATTTTAAATTGAAGAGAGATCTGAGAGACACAACATCTGAAAACCCATTGCATTTTCTTGAAGGAAAAATTTGAAGGAAATGTTTTGTTTGACTGAATCAAAATTCTGTTCTAGTGATCGATAAATATTACAAAACAGAAGGAAAAAGCTTTAAATCATTTTGAGATTCGTACTGATATTTTTAACATTTATTCTAAAGTTTCAGATTCGCTGTCTATTATTATTATAACAGAAGAGATTTGCTTTTCAAATAATAAAAATTGTACAAAATAAAAAAGAAAAAAATTATAAAATTATTTTTCATTTGATATAAATTGAAATCTGCTAATTTCCTAATCAATTTACTTCTTACTTAAATACAATTCCATATTCTTTTATATAAGATCTGTATATCCTACAAATGAAATAATAAACAAAAGTGAAAAACTTGAAACTTAATTTTTTTTGGTTTATTAATAAATAGAATGGCTATTATAAAAAATTAAGTCATTTTCCTTAATAAAGTTGTTTCAATCTTTTGTT
Organism: Thereuonema tuberculata; assembly: GCA_023159025.1. Taxonomy (NCBI): domain Eukaryota; kingdom Metazoa; phylum Arthropoda; class Chilopoda; order Scutigeromorpha; family Scutigeridae; genus Thereuonema; species Thereuonema tuberculata. The sequence continues at coordinate 3,937 of JAFIDM010028381.1, read as the reverse complement.
TCATTTTTAACCCTTTGTATATGAGAGACTTTGAGTTAATTTTTTGTAAATGTATGTATTCCACTATGTATTGCACTGTCTATACTATTTTATTTGTATTTTCCTAGATTTTCTTATGTACCACTGATTGTATTTTCCAATTGTATTTTGAAGTAACTGACAACCATTTATTTCTGTAAGCTTTAAAACCGTAACTAATTTTCCTCAATGGTTTTGGGAAAAACTCAGATGTTGGCTAAGGAGCAAAGAATGAAACTATCAATACTTAGCACAAGAAATCAGAAAGAAACAGAGTAAATTTCAGCAAAACAAACACTGTATGGATTATTCTTGAACTGAAATATACAAACTGCTTTCCATTCATTACTGAACAAAGTCATTGGCTTCAGTTCAACCAATTATGCTCATCACACAAGTAAAGTGTAATTTGAATCCCAAAACATAAACGAATCATAAAATGAGGAGATTTTTGTCTTGCTTAATTGCACAAACATGGAATTTGTAAATATAATCATTTTCCCTATAATTTCGGAAACTTTTTAACCATAACCGCATTGACAGTGACTTGTTTTTATCTAAAAATGTAATGCTAAAGTTAAAATACCCAATTCGACGAAATTTCCCAACGAAATATGGTTGCATAGAAAGAAAATACAAAGTTATCAATGAAATATTTAACAAAATCAAAAATAGCAGTGGATATTAAGTTGTTTTTTTTTTACTCAAAACATAAAATTATATATCATTCAAAGTGAATTTGAAGAATAATTTATTTTACATTGAATCAATATTGATCACAACTACAGATCTTTGATTTTAAAACTTTACATTGATGTAGTTTACAATGAGTAAAACTATTTACATTAGCATAACTAAGTAAAAGTCTTCGTTAGAAATATAATTATTCTGATAAAGTCAATACAATTAATGTCCAGAATACCAATAATATTTATTTCGATTGACAGAACTACAGAAACATTCGCAATGACTAACAATAAATGACACAACAAATTCAATGAAATTACAAACTTCATAATGACAAAGAAGAATTTGGAACCTTGAAACTCATTGAATCACAAAAAATATTTTCTAAGAAATAAATAATTGTTTATACACATAGAAAATAAATGATTACAATTGGGTTGGAATTCTTATAACGTTTACAAACTGATGTAAATTTATACAGCATTTCAGAATTTATTTCCTTAATTTAGAAAATTTTCAAATTTCATTAAAAAATTCTAACTTCAACAAGATAATGCTCTAATTTCATTCTTCAACATCAGAATTTAGAGTAGAGAGATTTGTGATACTCAAAATAGACGAAGTATCTGGCATTGAAGGATTGATGGGGGTCAGTTGAAACTGGACCAACACTATTAGGTAGGTAATAATGACACCTGCAATCTAATAAGAAAAATCACAATTAATAAATATCAATAAATTAATCACAATTAATTACTTTCTATGTTATTTACATATCTTGGATAAAAAAAAAACCATAATAGAAACTTCACATTTAGTAAATGTGACTCTTAGAACGGTGCACCATGCTTTGGTTAACATTCAGGGTTATTCAGTTCAATCCTTAAACTACATTTTCTTTGCACCAATGTTCATCGGCCGCTAAATCGCTGTCGAATTTATCGAAATTTTGCAGCTCAATTTTCTTCTGTTAACTTAATTAGAAAACACTCATAATAACTACCATAAATAAAACAGGATAAATAATGAATAACTTAGTCGTTACCAGATAAAGGAATTCGTCTTCAAATTGATAAAATTTCCTAAAGTTCTTAAAGTTGCTACTAGGTATAAACTTATTGTGACATTTGATGTTTTTGATCTGAAACTTTATGAAACTACTTTTATCTTAATTCTAATCAATATTTGATTCATTTTCATTTCCTTAATATTCATTTCACGACGAAGTTTCACTTTCTTGAGTGAACCAATTCAGAATTCCCAATATTTCTTGTACCATATTTCAAAATAAATGTTTTTTTGTAATACGTGTACAAGAAAAATTCTAATGAACCATGCTGCTAATTACGGATAATTTTAATAAAAAAGAATATAAGAAAGAATTTTATTAATAAGAATATTGCTCTTACTGTGGCTAAAGTCTGGGGAGTGATCTTGAATAAGTCACAGCCTGAGAATTCAGTATCTGGGGAAGCCACAGCAACAATTGTTAAAAATTTCTGGAAAAATTTAAGACAGGTGTGATTAAATTTAATACAGTATAAATACATTATACAAACAAAAGAAATAGTGACACATAAAATATAATAGCATTGTTGAAGACAAATACAAAAAATATATTGTATCTGTATCGAAAAAAAAATCGAATACAAATAAAAAACGTGGATTGTTAATTTTATAGAATTATTCATTTCGGAAAAACGAAAGAATAGATTGCAGTTTTCATTCATATGAACGGGAATCTGGGACAGCTGTTTCGTTCTTATTAGGACTCATGAGTCAGATTTACCCATAGTGACGATCAATTCGAAGACGTAGAAAGCTAACGGGATCGTTCCTGATTCTGGGAGTAGGACCTTACAGAACCAAACATCACAAAGGTATTAGAAGCTAATGAACAAAATACATCAAAAGGCAACACTAGACACAAAAGGCAAAGTGCCTAGCGTGAATTGGCTGATGTTTTTTTCTTTATTTTATTTTATAGGAAAACTACAACGGGAATATATCCAGTTACAGTATCTCTAAAAAGAAAAAGATAAACTAACCACAAAGGAAATAAACAATGCACAAATTTAAATATACAGTTTTGATTGTGATACAAGTGACATTGATTTTCTTATTGATGTTTGTTGTTGTAAAGACCCAGTCGCGGGATCGAGAACGAATTTTCACTCATCCTTCACAAAACATTTTTTTTATTTATATGATATAGAATTTGATATAGAAAAATAAAAAATAATATTTTATCATTTTAATACAATAAAATAGGATTATTGTATTTACTTGTTACTTGTATTTCTTTTATTGATTTACATTGTTAAAATAAACTGAGACTTGTCAAGAGTTGGATGCCGGACTGAATAGAAACTACATAAATTATTCGAAAACAAGGGAAATAAGAAATGCGTGTCAATTTGCTGACTTTAAAGCTACAATAAGTCCTATTTAAATAACATTGCAACTTGTCATAAAAGTTTTGCAAACATTTATTATGTTCATCCTATTTGATAGTTTTCAATTCAAAATTATTACTATTGTTTGGATTTTATCTTCTCTTAACAATTTAGGTAAATTCTATTTTACGTTAAGTAGACTGCAAGTTCAATAATCATACATCTAAATTTATTGGATTATGCTAATCATCTGTTTCAGAATCAAACTCAGAATAAATCGATAAAATATTGAATTTAATTTGATAATAAAAAACAAACATGCACATAAGTAACAATGCAATCAGCTGTAAATCCTTAATTATGTGCATGTTACAATGAAAACGATATTACGCTGTAATAATTAGAAACTTAATATTCAACATTTTTATTATGCTATATTTTTGATTTCCTTTAAAGATAACAATAAAAACCTCAAAATACAATTAAGAATCTTAACTACAAACTTTAATATAATTAATATAAATGTTTTGTAATAATTTACGTAGCCATTGTACAGTAGGTGTAGTAACTATAAGAACAATCTGGAAACATTATTTAAAGCTAGAATGTCACAGTAAAGTAATTTATGAGCTTCTAAGGAGTTTTAAAACTCTTTAATATATTAATAATGATTTCGAAATTTTTTTTTAAAGTCTCAGAAAAAAAAAATGAAATTTTTACCTGAATTTCTCGTTGGTCTTCATTTCCAGTGGTTGTAGCCATTTCTGTCAACTGGAACTTTAAACTTTTCATCTACAAAGAAATACCAGTTAAGAAACCAGTTTACAGATCTACAG
>JAFIDM010028380.1:0-10750 GCA_023159025.1 Thereuonema tuberculata | reverse complement strand
CGAAGTCAACCACAAATTGTAGAAAATCTTCACTACTTGAAAAGAGTTGTTTTATCTAAATGAACTTCGGTATATCTTTATATTAATAAACACTGATAAGTTTTCATCAATTGAATGGATCTAGAATTTAAATACAATGAAAACGTTACGCCTCGTCGCCATAACTTCAAATTTTCCGCTAAAAGAAAAGCCACTGCGCATGCGCAATTCTGAAACTTTCACGTTTCACTAAAAGCTTTTCTACTAAAAGCTCCCTCCCACTACTATCGTCGGGATGGGATCCATCTAAACGTAGAAGGAAAGAAAGTGCTAGCAGTGGCACTTCGTTCCCAAGCCTCATATTTCCCTGAAGGAGCAAAGTATTAGGTAAGCAGGAGACTTTAAGAAGTCCTTTAATTATAAGTAAAGCTACAGAGTTAAAAACAAAAAATAAAACTTTAAGGGAATATAAATATAAAACCCCCAAGAAAAACAATAAAAATCTAAAATCAGACAACCAAAAAACTAGGGAGGACACTATTTCAGAACCTATTACAATAGAGTTGCTAAATAACAATAGAATTTTAGAGAAGAAAAATCCTAAATATAGCATTCAAAATTTTAACACACCTAATAAAAACAAAAAACAAAACCAACATGACAATAAGACAGAAAAGATAAAAAATAGCAAAAATTCAAGCATAAAAATAGCATTTATAAATGCAAGGGGAATTAGATGTATTAATGGGAGATCAAGACAAAAGTTCATTGAGTTAGTGGAATTGTGCAAACAACTAGATATAAGTATTTTGAGCTTAGCAGAGACATTCTTAAGAAATGAGGAAACTCCAAAAGATTTAGCAGGAAAAGATTATAATTGGGTAGGGATTAACAGAAAAGACGGAGATAAGAAAGGAGGAGGGGTGGGATTCCTAGTATCAAACAAATTAAGCACAGAAATAATCCCCAGATTAACAGAAGATAAGGAAACTAATGCTGAATCCTTCTTCATAAGAGCTAAAGCTAGGAATGTTAATATGATACTGGGAGTAGCTTATCTGTCAGTACAAGAGGCTCCAAACGGAAACTGGAACAAGAAAATTATGAATGAGATCACAACAATAACAGAAAAATATCAAAATGAAAAATTACTAATAACAGGAGATTTTAACGGCCATTTTGACGAACTCAGGGAACCACTTGATAGAAACGCAAAATTACTCTCAGAATTAATAGATAAACAAAATCTTAAAATAATGAATTGGGAAAATATAACTAAGGGCAAAAATACTTGGGAGAAAGGGGAATCAAAATCGATGATAGACTATGTAATAAGTAATGAGAATCTGAGCGAACAAATATATAGTATAGAGATTGATGAAGAAAACGCATATGATATTGACAGTGATCATAAATTAATAACAATTAGATTAAACAAAGAGACAAATAAAAAACAAAACATTAATCAAATGAAGAAAAACAAACAGAATAAATGGAACATAACGGAAAAAACCGATTGGGAAAAATTCAAAACACACCTAACGAATAATATAGAACAGAAAGAATTAATGCTAGAGAAAGTCGCAAATCAACCAGAAACATTAAACAAATTATTATCGGAAACAATCATTGAAACAGCTAAAAACCAAATAGGATTTAAAAATATTAGCAGAAATAAATTAGTCGCCTGGTGGAATAAAGACATTAAATTGGCAATAAAAAACAGAAAAGAAGCAAATAGACAATGGAGAAGTTCCAGAAAAAAAGGGGAAACAACTGAAAAACAAAACATTTTGAGACAAGATTATCTACAAAAGAAACAAGATGCACACAACCTCGTGAATGAATTAATAAAAAAATATAATGAAAACTTAAAAACCACAATTAAAAATTCAGGTAAAGATGCATCCAAAGTTCTCTGGAAATATGTAAAAAATATGGGTAGGGAAAATGAAGTAATACCAGAAGGACTAGTAAATGACAAAAACATACTGATAGAAGACACTGTAGATATAAATAATCTAATGACATCATTCTGGGAAGAGGCTAATAAGTCAAAGCAAAATATAACTCCAATAATAAAAAATGATCAAAAAATTAAAAAAGGTAAAATAACCTCAAAAATAAGTATAAAAGAGTTAGAACAAAACATAAAAGATTTAAAACACAATAAAGCAACTGGGCTAGACCTAATAGCTAATGAATTCATTAAATATGGAGGAGAAAAACTAAACAAATGGATTAAAATATTATATAACAAAATAATAGAAACAGAAATCATTCCACAGGAATGGAAACAAAGCGAAGTAAAATTAATCCATAAAGGACAAAAAAAGGAACTGGAAAAATTGGAAAACTATAGACCTATAACGATCATTAGTAATCTCTGTAAACTGTTCACCAAAATACTAACCAACAGATTGGATACAATAATGGAAAATAACAACATATTAGGAGAATTACAGAATGGATTCAGAAAAGATAGAAGAGCTTCAGACAATTTATTTGTACTCACTGAAACCATAGATAAATATAAAAATTCAGAAAAACCGCTTTATATTGCCTTCTTGGATATCAAAAAAGCTTACGATACGGTAAGTAGAGAAGGGCTCTGGAACATATTACAAAAGAAAAATCTTGATGGCAAATTTATTAGATTGATTCAAAAAATTTATAAAGACAGCAAGTTGAAATACAAACTCCATAATTGGGAATCAAATTGGATACAATCGGAAATAGGAATGAAACAAGGGTGTACTTTGTCACCAAAACTATTCAACATAATAATGAGTGAATTAACGTTTAGACTTGAAAAGAGCAACTTGGGTATCCCAGTTGGGAATGAAACCCTGCCAGGCCTATTATTTGCGGATGACATTGTTCTATTCTCAGATAATAAAAAGGATTTACAGAGCCTACTAAATACGGCAGGAAGCTTCGCAAAAGATTTTCAAATGGAATTCAATTGCAACAAAAGCGAAGTAATAAACTTTAATGTAGTTGAGAAAAACTACTGGCAAATTAATAATCGGGAAATTAAAGAAACCAATGAATACCAATACCTAGGAATATTAATAACAAATGAGGGACAAATCTTTAAAAAACATACAAACAACACAATAGCTAAAGCAAATAAACTAAGTGGATGGATAAGGAGCATATGTAATAAAAGCTACAATAAAGTAGAACTAGGTAGAATATTATGGAAATCATTGGCTGTGCCTGTTCTAACATATGGTAACGAAACTATAATTAATACAGAAACCGAACTTCAAAAATTGACAAATATCCAAAACACATTTGGAAGAAAACTAATAGGAGGGAACAATTTGACACCTACTACCGCAGTTCAAAGTGAAATGGGGTGGTCATCGTTCTTTAGCAGAGAAGCTTCAAGCAAATTAAAATATCTGGGGAGGTTGACTTTCATGAATAAAAATAGATGGTCTAGAAAGGTGTTTGAAAATACAACAGAAAAAAGCAAATGGGTAGATAAATTAGAATATTTAGCAGAATATTACGAAACAGAAGAAATTAGAATAAACATTGAATCGGAAAAAAAATGGCACCATCTTATTAATAAATGTGTAAAAAGTACAGAATTAGAACTATTCGTTGATTCTATTAATAAATACAAAACTTTACCATTAGGGTTTAAAAATAAAAGGGCTCCCCTATATCAGGATATTTATGATAATTCCTATGGAAGTTCTTTACTTTTCCAGTGCAGAACGGGATCATTGGCGCTAAATAAAAGAACAGAAAAATGGTCTGAAAAGGGGCCAATATGTTTAAATTGCGATAAAAATGAAGAGGAATCTCTAAAACATTTCATCTTAAGATGTCCATGCTTCGGAAAGGAGAGAACCGAACTCTTAAAAAATATTAACATAAACCCAAATAACTGGGAAGAGGATGAATTACTGGATCACATATTAGGATTCAAGGGAAAATTAGATCTGAATAAAATTAAAAACTTCTTAAAACTTGCTTGGATTAAGAGAGAAACTCTAATAAATCCTTAGGGTATCCTGTCTGAACAGGAAGTGCGTTTTAAAGCATATCCCTATAAACATACATACATACATTCACAGCGAGACTACGGCGAGACGCTCATTTTACTGGGAATTACTGTTATTTCAAAAAACGGTGTAATCCAGATAAAAAACGGTGTAAAAAACAGTGATTCCCAGTTAAATATACGGTAATTTTTTACAGTGTACTTGGGGGACGGGCTACAGATTTATAGCTTTCGCTAACGGAGGGCCTTTCCTTCTCCATTCGAATATTGCTATGTCTTCTGTTGTATTCTGCTAACACTTGCTCGATTACAGACTCTGACTTATAATTGCTTGCTTTCTGCGAAGTCATAATTCCTTGCGCACAGGAGTCGTAGTCTGGGGGTAGACCTGATAATATTAACCAACTAATTTCGTGGTCAGGAACCTCTCCTCCTTTTTCGACGATTTCCTTCGCCAATAACGTGATCTTGATCAAATTGTCCGGTAGATTTTCGTCGGTTCTTAACTTGCTCATGTTAAATAAATCACGCTTTAAGTCGGTGACTTTGAGATGGTCAACCACGTGGAATTTAGTCTCTACCACTTGAAGAATTCGGCTCGGATCGTCAAACTCTTGTAATAGCAACCTAAATTTCTCTTCGATGGATTCTTTGATGAGGCCCACGGCCTTCTGAGATTTATTTAGTAGCTTATATTTAAGGGATTGATCTTCTAATTTTTTCAGTTCTTCCACAGGTGTGATAGCAGCGTCCCAAAGACCATTTTTTTGCAGGATCGTTTTAATGTGCATCTTCCACCTCGCATAGTTGTTTCCTGAAAACAACAGCATATTGGAAGCCATATTTGCAACTTTTACTTTTCGCAAATTTACACTTAATCGCAACCCTTCCTATACCTTGTCGGAATAGCTATACCAGTGCGCAGTGGAATGTGTGCTACGGCCAATAACCCTTTGTGTGATTATTAATACGCCACCATAACCAAGTGTAGCACGAATGTACTATATTCGTTTTTACTTCACTGGGACCATAAATTAACGAGGGGAAAAATAATCCGAATTAAATTCCCTCGGCAGAGGTTTATCGCTAACTGGAGAGCTACTATGATTCCGACTATGCAAGGCTTAATTAGGAAGGTACAATAAATTAATGCGAAAGTGTAACAAAACAATAAAACGTTTAATAAAACAATCTTACTTTAAATTTGAATACAATCTCTCACAGAGAATTTCAAAAGATAAATAAACTAGAAATACATTTCTATTTCTATAACGTTAATTACTTAATGCTTTAAAGTTAGATATTATCTGTACGAGTTAATCGAAAGTCCGTCTTCAGCTCCCTTACCTGAGTCTCAATTCTTCGGTTAAAAGTTAATCTTAAGATTTCGGGGTTTGGACGAAGAGAGTACGAAACTCACGGAAATAAAACAGTACTCACTGGATAATATTTCTGCTTTCCGTTGAACGGGAACTACGAAGTCTCCTTCGGACATCCACGTCGTGTATCGGTAATCCTCCTAGAATCCAATATGGCGACCCACGTTCGAAATAGAATAGTGATCTTCGTCCAATCGCTTTTCACCGAGAATACGTCTTTAAAGCATTATCCTTCACAGGTTTTACTGAGAGAATCAATCGGGACTTCTTCTCAATAATCGATGCATACTAATCGCAGCTTTTCACTTAGAAACTGGATTTCTGCAGTACGGAACCTTGAACTTCAAACTGCGGTAGCGTACGGCTTTACTATAGCTGGATACTTCGCAGCTATCAAATAATGTAGTGATAAAGGATCCTAATCGTTATCACTGGGATCTTGGAACAAACTGCACTTATGCAGAAACCAGGAATACATCCACTCCGCACCGAGACTGCCAACGAACTGCCGATCTGAAGCGTGGCTTTCTTCTCCGAAATGCACTGAGCACGGACTCGTTAATTGCGTAACAATGGGCCGCTCGCGCGCTTATCATTGTTTAACAATTACTCACGAGATTTCTGTCCTAAGCCTGAATCGGAGATATGGGCGCTGCCATTTTGAAAACACAGATAATTGAATCACTCACGAGATTTTGTCCTAGGCCTAAATCGGCAACATGGGCGCTGCCATTTTGAAAACATGGATTCAGGAATGCTTTTATCTATTTAGGCCTTCAGTGTGAAATGGAAGATACTGAAAGATAAGTTTTCTTTCACACAAACACAATACTCCCCTCATTTTACACTGGAGTACCTAACAAAAAATGAACAAAAATAAACAGTTAACTTGTCTTTCGTTTTTGTAACTTAGTGCAAAAGCTGTCTTTCTTGTTGATAAAAATTTCTGTATTTGAGGAAAATATTTTGTTAAATTTATCTTTAGTGTTGACAATACTTTTAACTTATTGTAAACTTTGTAAGCGTTTAGGACAAAAATTATCAACCATGTCTTTCTTTTTGAAAAACAAAAATGCAACTTATTGTTAACTTTACTTGTATTAGGAAAAATAAACAGTTAACTTGTCTTTCGTTCTTGTAACATTTGTAACTTGTCTATCTTTTTGATAAAAATTTCTGTATTTGAGGAAAATATTTTGTTAAATTTGTCTTCTGAGTTGTTAAAATTTGTAACTTATTGCAAACTTTGTAAGAGTTTGGGAGAAAAAATTTTGTAAACTTGTCTTTCTTTTTGGGTACAAATTGTAGTTTATTGTTAACTTTATTTGTATTTAGGAAAAATAAACGGATAATTTGTCTTTCGTTTTTGTAACAGTTGTAACTTAGTGCAAACTTTATATGTGTTTGAGGGAAAAAAAAAAGTAATCTTGGCTTTCGTTTTAACAAAATTTATAACTTTGTTCAAACTTTATATGTGTTTGAGGGAAAAAAAATTATTCTTACCTTACGTTTTGATAAAACTTCTTGTATTTGAGGAAAATATTTTGTTAAATTTGGTTTGTATTCAGGTAAAATTTGTAACTTCGGAGAGTCTTTTAATGTATTTTGGGAAAATAATTTGTAGTTTGATACGTGTGTTAGGAAAAAGAAATACGAGACATTTTCTTTAACGTAAGGCGTCTTTCGACTGCCGCATTAAGTGAAGTTATCTAGGTGTAGTGTCATAAAGGTCGGACTCGGTACATTTCAATAATGTTTCAAGTTTATCTTAATTTACTTACTTTTCAGTATTTGGGGAAAATAATTTGTTAAATTTGTCGTGTGTGTAGATGAAATTTGTAGCTTTAGATGATCTTTAAATGTATTTGGGAAAAATATTTTGTTAAAATTACCTTGTGTGTAGATGAAATTTGTAACTTTGGATGATGTTTATCTGTATTTGGGGGAAAATATTTTGTTAAATTTACCTTCCATTTAGGTAAAATTTGCAACTTTGAATGTTCTTTAACTGTATTTAGAGAAATTATTTTGTTGTTTGTTACTTTTATTGGGAAAAAGAAATACGGATCATTTTTCTTTGATGTAAGATGTTTTTTCGATGGCCGTGTTAAGTGAAGTCATCTGTGTTTCATGTTTCTCATATCGTATCTCATGTTGTTAAAATGATGTTAGTTTAATACTAGGTACATTTGAATAAGATTTCAATTTTATCTTAAGTTACTTACTTTCTTGTTTTCTTGGAATCTAGACATATAATCAACGAGGTCGATCTAAGTATATTCCAATTTCAACATCTTGTGTGCCGTTTCGTTAAAATTTTGGTAGTTTGATACTTGTGTTTGGAAAAAGAAATACACGACATTTTCTTGGTCGGAAGGTACCTTTTGACTGCCGTGTTAAGTGAAGTTATCTCGGCAGGTCGACATTGAGGCCGGACTCGATATATTTCATCGATCAGAGGTAGGAGCGGGTGGAGCGGGGTAAAAATAACACAGTAACTTTACTTAGCATTTGAGAACACTTTAGATCAGAATTACATAATAAGGGATGAGTGGATGGAGGAGTAGAAATAATACAGTAACTTTACTTAACATTAGAGAACACTACAAATTTTGTAAACATAAGTCAATTTCAATTAAAAGTTCATGTTTTTCCGAGGGGAAAAGGAATGGAGGAATTAGGTAACTTAAACTAGCATCAATCCTGGGGGTAGGATGGGGGAGGAGGTAGAAGTAACACAGTAACTTTACTTGACATTTGAGAACACTTTAGATCAGAATTACATAAATTACATAATAAGGGGGGAGGAGAGATCAGAATTACATAATAAGAGGGGAGGAGTGGGGACAGTTAGGTAACCTGACTTAATTACATAATAAGGGAGGGGTGGGAATGGGGGGAATTAGGTAATTCTCATGCCTTACAGGGTATCATGACCCCACCTTCCCCACCCTGCCGATTCTTCTAGGCCTCAATTGCGCGCAATTTTTTTTGATAAGAAACTGTTGTGAAGTTGTAGTAATAATTAAAAAAGTAATTATTGAAAGAGGAAATAATTACTGTAAAAAGAAATTGCTTGAAAAGATGATTTTTTTTTCCTTTCTCTGAGTATTGAAAGAGAAGTAATAGATTATTATTTGCATATTTAAATATTTGGATTGACGTGACTTTCATTTTCCTAATAATGATGAAAATGAAAATGTAAAAGTAAAATATATATATATATATATAAGTAATTGAAAAAAAAAATAACATTTCAAGCAGGGGAGTTTTATGCTGTGAAGTTGTAGTAATAATTATAAATGTAATTATAGAAAGAGGAAATAATTACTGTAAAAAGAAATTGCTTGAAAAGATGATTTTTTTTTTCCTTTCTCTGAGTATTGAAAGAGAAGTAATAGATTATTATTTGCATATTTAAATATTTGGATTGACGTGACGAGATAAAGATTATAAAAAGAAGTGACGTTCAAATTCCAGGTGACACGCAAAAGTCCAGTAGCAGAGGTAAGGAAAAATGAGAATGTGAAGTTAGAAGCGAGAGTGTGCTCAATGACTGATGACGAGAGTAGATCTCAGTGGAGATGAGTGATTATGACTTGACAGGTTAGGGAGAAGCAGAAATGACAGTACCAGAATATTAAAGTGCGAAGATATAGCAGTTTAGAACTGATTAGTAAAACTAGAAGCCTTTGAAATTAATAAGGTAGCGAGGAAAGGAAAGACGTTTCCGTGTGAAGTAATAGTTGCAGATTAGACCGAAGATATCAGCGGTGAGGATAAATTCCGCTAGACGGTTATTGAAGACAACTAACGGACTCAGAATAAGTTATTCAATAGGAAAGAAATAACTATTATTAATTTAAGAAGACAAAAGAGAACTTTTGTGTAATTATTATTTGTAATATAATCAATGCGAATAGTGCATTCGAGACTTCGTACAACGAAGCGAGAATTACCTACCTGTATATAGTGAGCACGACCCTGACTGTCATAAGGATTAATTAATTGGAAAGAAACCAATGGATACAGAAAGAAGCATGAAACTTTTCGAATCAATTGAAGGAAGATATTAATTCGAATTAATTCCCATTCGAGCCAAAGGAATTGGTAGATATTAATCGTACTACGCCGTGATAACCTGAAGCCCGACCAGACCCATTATAACGGAGGGAGGCCGATGCAATTGGAAGTGGAGCAGAGGCGGCAGTTACAAACCAAGGATTGAATTTTGGATTCAACTACGATTGAAGACTGGCAGTGGATACTCAAGGATGAATTCACATAAGGATGAATAACCACCGCAGTTAACTTCATTGTAAGTACTCTTTATTATTACATTTTGGATGGGAATAGCGTTCTTCAACGCGGAGTATGAAATAACAGTAAAAGCGTTCGTCAACGCAGAGTGCTATCTAGGATCGAAAGCGGTCATTAAAAGAGAAGAATCAACTAGTAATGATATTCAAGTACTTTTAGTGGAAATAGTGAATTTGTGAAAATACTTAAAGTATTAATATAGTTTCACATACGGTGAATTATTGTGTGCATTACCATTTAGCAATCACTCGAAATTAATTAAAAGAATATTTCATACTAGATGAAAGTTTAAATGCCATTAGTGGATATAATTATTTATTATCATACAAGTGAAATATGTGATAATATAAAGTAGTGGATATAGGAAGAATAAGTGTATTATCACGTGATGTGAATTAGTGTATTAATTTGCAAGAAGCATTGTGAGTTATTAAGTGCTACAGTATAACAGTGCAACTAAATTGTGCAAGTGAACTATTGCAATTAATTTGTGATTTGTGACAAGGGAGTAATACAGAGATTACTCAATTACAATTTACTCAGTTTATAGTGAGGAACTTAGACTTGAAACTATACATTGAGAATCTATACATTGAGAGTCTGAACAGTATCGTTCTATAGTTACATTTAATGATTGATCCAAGAGATTTATTAGATGAGCCCAGAAATAAATAATTTTAAATTTTTACCACAGCTGTATTTTCTGTTTATTCTAACTTTGCTACATCACTATGCATGCTGTACCTTTTCCGCAACAGATACGAAAATGTAATAAAACAATTTCCTCTAAACATTATCGATCTACAAGGGTTAAATTCCAAACATCTGACTCAAATCAATTAACCAATAGAAATGTTTATCTTTTTTAACCAATAAGAAACGTATGTACAAGAGCCAATGAGAAGTTGGCTTGCGTTTATTTTTTTTTTCTACAAATGACAAGTGATTTTGGCAGTTCTTACATTCGAAAAGGACCTCCAGTCTACATCTTTTGACGGAAACTAAAGCTACCCGCACACGAGGGAGCTTTTTCTGTGCAACTCGAGGAAAT
>JAFIDM010028377.1:0-10751 GCA_023159025.1 Thereuonema tuberculata | reverse complement strand
TACGGAGGTGAGTTGGAAGTTGAATAGGAAGAGCAGTGGAACCTCCAAAACTAAAAACAAAAAACATAAAAACACAAAAATAAAGAAAAAGAAAATCCATGTGCTGGGCTCTGCCAGCCTCAAATTTCTTTATTTTTAATGTGTTTTTATGTTTTTTGTTTTTAGTTTTGGAGGTTCCACTGCTCTTCCTATTCAACTTCCAACTCACCTCCGTAATGAGACCTGCAATGTTCATTCTGACTACCCTCATCTGATGATCGCCAAATTAGCGTGAAACAGGCTTGTCTTGAGGTGTCAGATGAACATTGGTCTCAAATTTTAATGTGTTTACATATTTTTTAGGCATTTTTTGCTTTAGTTTGATGCCGTAAGAAATTCATTTGAGGCTGGCAGAGCCCAGCACATGGATTTTCTTTTTCTTTATTTTTAATGTGTTTTTATGTTTTTTGTTTTTAGTTTTGGAGGTTCCACTGCTCTTCCTATTCAACTTCCAACTCACCTCCGTAATGAGACCTGCAATGTTCATTCTGACTACCCTCATCTGATGATCGCCTAATTAGCGTGAAACAGGCTTGTCTTGAGGTGTCAGATGAACATTGGTCTCAAATTTTAATGTGTTTACATATTTTTTAGGCATTTTTTTCTTTAGTTTGATGCCGTAAGAAATTCATTTGAGGCTGGCAGAGCCCAGCACATGGATTTTCTTTTTCTTTATTTTTAATGTGTTTTTAGGTTTTTTGTTTTTAGTTTTGGAGGTTCCACTGCTCTTCCTATTCAACTTCCAACTCACCTTCGTAATGAGACATGCAATGTTCATTCTGACTACCCTCAACTGATGATCGCCTAATTAGCGTGAAACAGGCTTGAGGTGTCAGATGAACATTGATCTCAAATTTTAATGTGTTTACATATTTTTTAGGCATTTTTTCTTTAGTTTGATGCCGTAAGAAATTCATTTGAGGCTGGCAGAGTGGATTTTCTTTTTCTTTATTTTTAATGTGTTTTTATGTTTTTTGTTTTTAGTTTTGGAGCTCTTCCTATTCAACTAAATAAGAATTTCAAGAAAAACAAAATTATTAACACTTAAGATCAACAAATTCAATTGTTTTCACAATAATATATCCACATCATTTTAATCCATTACTTTAAAACAAAATCTGGACATTACTTGTTACATCATTATCAATAATTAAACTTTTCAATATTTACTATTTTTTTCACATCTGTTTTTATTAAATCCCTTACCAACACAATAGTCGAAGGGTCTACTTTGATACCCTTGTATCTATTAAAATTATTTCCTTTAGTAGGAATTTTTATGTAGGAGAGACCAAAAGAACACTATCAGAACGAATATTGGAACACGGAAATGCTTTGAAAAATAAAAATTTGGATGTTTCAGATATAGCAGAACATTGTTTAAAAAAGAAACATATAATGAACAGTAATGTCAAGGTATTATATAAAGAAACAGATTTAAGGATTCGAAAAATATTAGAAAGCTGTGTAATAAAATGTACTAAAGGAAATAATTTTAATAGATACGAGGGTACCAAAGCAGAACCTTCTACTAATATGTTGGTAAGGGATTTAATAAAAACAGATGTGAAAAAAAAGTAAATATTGAAGAGTTTAATCATTGAAGTGTTTAATTATTGATGATAATGTAACAAGTAATGTCCAGATTTTGTTTTAAAGTAATGGATTAAAATGATGTGGATATATTATTGTGAAAACAATTGAATTTGTTGATCTTAAGTGTTAATAATTTTGTTTTTATTGAAATTCTTATTTAGCTGTTAAATATTTATTTTTCAAAATTGTTTTAAGTACAGTTGAATGCGAAATTATATGATCTATCATTATAACAACAATTGTATTTATTGCTTCATCGTGTTTTTAATTGGTTTCATGTTTAATACTATTTTTTTGTATTTATTCCAAAGAATATTTTAATTTTTCGCTTGAAGAAAGATGATGATACAATTTCGCCCCGAAAATTCGCGTAGTATTTGAATAAAACAATTTTAAATACTAAGATATGGAGTGTATGGAGTTTTAGTTTAAAATAGAGGAATATCACTCATATATTACTCTTTACAGTTTTTAATTACTTGGTTTTAAAAAGAGAGAGAGAGAGAGGAAAGATATGTAGAGATATGTTTTTGAAGAGAATTTTGGAATGTTGAAAAGGATTTCTTTCTAATTTTCCTCATATAAATTAAATAAAATCAGCTACTTTTTCAGTGGTTTCCTCTGTATTTTTAATAATCGAGATGTCAACCAATAATTATTTCTTATTTTTTGTTATATACAGGAAGCCCTCGTTTTACGGCGGTTCAATTTACGACGATTCAGATTTACGCCTTCACCAACACCCCCTACATAAATCTTATGTATGGGGTGTTGCCTTCACCCACTCGGTCCACGTGGCTCCTCCTCTCCTCGCTTTTATTTCACTCATCCCACGTAGATTATCTGTGAATGCTGTGATAAATATGTAGTACAATATTAATAGTGATAAAAGTTTTTAAAAATAAACGTGCCCCTGTCTTGTAAAAGGAATGTAACCTGACACACTTTATACTATATGCATGTAATAATTAAGTTATAATTTATTATTTTATGTTAATTTAGTAGGCCTATAAAAATACGTACAGTGGAACCCCGCCATTCGTCCGCCTCTCTATTCATACAACTCGTTATTCGTACAACTTTTTCAAATAAAATTGAACTCGCTATTCGTATTTATTTATTTATTTATTTATTTATTTATTTATTTATTTATTTTTTTATTTATTTATTTATTTATTTATTTATTTAATTACTTATTTATTTATTTTATTTTATTTATTTATTAGTTCCTTGTTGCTTGATTACTTAAAGTCAACTCAGAAGTTATTTTAGATACGATTTTCAGAAATATAAAAGAAATTAAATTAAATAAATTAAAACTCCATAACCGATACTGTTGTGAATTAAGCAATTTCGTATCTTAAGAATTTGTGAATACAAGCAGCCCTCGTTTTACGCCGGTGCTGCGTTCCTACAGTAGCGTCGTAATTAGAATCGACGTAAACTGAATCCATTTTCAGGACCAAACTATTATGTAAACAGATGTAATATAAGCCTTCAACACAACCAAAAATATGTTATTTTTATTTAATTAAACTATGCCAATAAAGGTTTTTACGACTAAAATTAATGTAAAATACAGTGGAACCTCGCTATTCGTACACAATCCAGGAGGCAGTTCGAATGGCGATTTGTGCGAATGGCGAATCATTTTTTCACATAAGATATAATGTAAATTGGATTAATCCGTTCCAGACCCACAGATGATTGCTTATATAAACCTTTGTAATAATATGTTAAGCCTAAAATAATATAAAAACTTACGAAAACAATAAATATATAGGCCTCTAATATTATTTCTTTCTTTTTCAGTATAGACGATACGGTTGATTTCGCCATGCCATACTGAGTTGCCAGGTCAGAGACACGAGTTACACTTTCAAACTTCGCAACGATTTTTTTTTTCAATTCAATTGTCGTTCTCACTGCTTTCCTTTTAGGCTTAGTTGAATCAGTAATCTTATTTAGACCCATGACTTCACTATTTTTAATAAAAATAACAATAAAATATCACAAAGTTTCACAAGCTTGTGTGGATGATGCGTAGCGTACGGAAGCTAGCACGATATTGAACTGAAGCGACCGCGTGGCGCGGCCAGTATCGAGGTCACGCTACTGTAGGAACGCAACACCGGCGTAAAACGAGGGCTGCTTGTATTCACAAATTCTTAAGATACGAAATTGCTCAATTCACAACAGTATCGGTTATGGAGTTTTAATTTATTTAATTTAATTTCTTTTATATTTTTGAAAATCGTATCTAAAATAACTTCTGCGTTGACTTTAAGTAATCAAGCAACAAGGAACTAATAAATAAATAAAATAAAATAAATAAATAAGTAAATAAATAAATAAATAAATATGTATGCACCTATGTTTTTCCGGATATTGTTTTCCTATTAACCGAAATTTTAATGTTTTAAAAAAAAAAAAATTAAAATGTTATATGCCTGTCATTTATCTATTCTTTCTTTAATTTTTGAATTGTAATACTTTTATTATATACGTCACAATAATTTCATTTAGGAGAGTTTTAATTTAGATTTCTTTACTACTTACGAGTTCTGGAACTTGTCCCGAATGTTATGAAAGTTGACAATGGTAGATAAAGGGATAATTAATTAATGCATTAGTACAAAAAAAAAAAGAAATTCTATCTCTCTCGATTATATATTTATATATACAGAATATATACACTCATTGCAAGTCCAACGATACGACCTCTCTCAAACTACGTCGAATGCGTCGTTGAGCATGCTGAGGATTCAAGAGATCTGCACTCCACAACCACACTGATTATAAAGCATGCAGCGGTAATACGACGGTGTTTTGCAGATAAGAGACATGCATACCATTGGCCGTTAGGTATTGAGTACATCATGGTGAAGCTGATTTCATCTGGAATGAGTTCACACCTATTATCCTGTGGCCGCAATAAACTGATCGCAATAAGCTGGCTGGCATTGGATCGCCAGTTCCTTTGTTTCTAGATAGACATGATGATAGAGAACTAAGGAAAATTATCAAACAGTAGACGTTTACTAAAAGAACAAGCCAAGACAGAAGAACAACTCACAGTCTAGTATCTACGTCAGAATTAAATACTATTCATGATAATATATGAGCAATAATCTTTATTACATATTCAAATTTAAACACACACTAATACCAATTATGTATATTGTCTTATGTATCTTAAGATTTTGTAACGGTGAAGCATCCAATATGTACATTTATAATATATATAATAATATAATATCAATGTATGTTTGTTCTCTTACGTAATCATTTTTGAACCAATGCACAGTGGGGTATTTGTTACATTTAGCTGGCCAAAAGTCGAATTCTCAGAATTGCACTCAGATAAAAAAAAATTGGTTCCTAGAAAAGACAGATAGTTGGGAAACCCAATCCCATTGTTTTAAGTTCACTCACCCCAACTTACAGAGGACAGGGTCAGTCGAAACTCAGGCATTGCTCGCAGTGGTTGTCGGTTCTCGATATTTGTGCTTTACAACTCAAAATTTAATATTTTTTTTTTTTATGTTCTGTTGTGAAAAAAGAAATTTTAGTTATGGTTTCTGAAACTGCTGGGAAGTGACTTTTTTCTTATAGTCAAAATATTATAAATTTCCAAACCATTTTCTTTTTTTTGCGCTTTTAAAAAAGGCTTCCAAATTCCATTATTTTTCGCGACAACAATAGTTTTAGGAACATTTTTGTTTTAGTGCCCGGCATTGACCGGCTATGATTCTTATATATTCTTAAAATATAATAATTCTATTTTGTAAAAATGTAAAAATTGGTTCCTACTAATTCCTATTCCTTCATGTAGAGCGATTTCAAATTTCTAACATGAAAATGTGAAAATACTATAACTTTCGATAAATTTTATTTTTATTATTTCAGGACTCTCTAGAAGTAGTATGATGACTCGAAAGCAAATATTTGACCTGATGAGATCACAAAACGATCTCGATTTTAACGGTCAATTAGATTACATTGAAGATTACTTGATTTCGTATAAACCTTACACCCAAGAACAAGTTACAGGAATAAAGCGTAATTTTTCACGATTGCGATCACAAATCAAACATCGCTGGGTAACAGCAACATACAGAGGTGATGTGTTTATGAAAAACAATGAAAAATGGTTGAGTGGAGCATTTGAATTACCCGTAATAGCGGCAAGACCGGGTAGACCAACAAAATCTTTTCAAGATGTTAGTGAGCGAAGCAAAAGACGCAAGACTGAGAATATACGTTTGTCTGATGGCCCTGAAAATATAATCTATGCAGCTCAAATGGAATTGAGAGCCCAAGGTAAAAGATGTGCGTCAAATATACTGAAAGAGATTTCAGAAAATGAGGATCGAGCTAAGGAGTACAGGAAGTCAAGTGAGTGTGACAAGACACATGCCAAGCAAGTTTGTCCGGAGGAAGCATTAGCAATGTTTGTAGATGCAGATTTGTCAAGGACGCAATATGACAGAATCAAACAAACAACAGGAAATCTTCCATGCTACTCAGTTTTGCAGCAATATAAAAAGCAATGTTATCCTCCCGATGAATCTTTCAACATAACCGAAACCTGTGCCGAAGTGAATTTACAAGGGGTCGTGAACCACACAGCTGAAAGATTACTTTTACATTTAGAAGAAGTTTTGAAAACCCTTAACGATGCTGATGAAAGTGCTCTCCAAATGATTTGTAAATGGGGATGTGATGGCTCACAACAGGCTCAGTTCAAACAGAAGTTTGAAAATAATAGCGGATGCGACTCTCACATTTTTCAAAGTTCGTTTGTGCCTCTGCATATAGTATATGGAACGGAAAATAAAATATTGTGGCAGAACGCAACTCCATCGTCACCCCGCTACTGTACACCTATCCGTATACGATTTGTAAAGGAGACGGTTAACATAACGAAGGAAGAAATCAGTTACGTGGAAAGTGCGCAAGTAAATTGGAACCTACATCAGTAACAATTGGTGGAAGATCATATATTGTAGAAACCAAGATGGTGCCAACAATGATAGACGCAAAAGTGTGCAATGCGGCAACAGGCACAAAATCTACAATGAGATGTTATATATGTGGAAGTACATCTAAAAATTTCAACGATTTGAATAAAACAAGTGAGATTAATGGAGATTCATTAAAATTCGGTTTGTCTATTTTACATGCTAGAATTCGGCTATTTGAAAGCTTAACGCATATTGCTTACAAACTTGGCGTGCAAGATTTGCCCGCTAAATCTGAAGCAGACAAACTTTTAATACAAAGAAACAAAGAGAGAATTCAAGACGAATTTAAAAGCAAGCTGGGTCTCCGTGTAAATTTTCCCAAAGCTGGATTCGGGAACACTAATGATGGGAATACAAGCCGAAGATTTTTTGAAGATCCGGAGTTGGCAGCTGAAATAACAAAAGTTGAAAAGTTGGCAGCTGAAAGGTCTGGATGGTTACTTTTATCAAAAAAATCAAAGTGATTCTTGAATGCATTTCAAACGGGTACAAAATAGATGTACAAAAATTTCAGAAATTTACCAGAGAGCTGAACTTTATATTGCACTGTATGGTAGGCAATGGATGGATTTTTCTAGAAACTTAATATACAATTGGCGGCTATAAAACGATCTATTTTTTCTTATTTTAAAATTTCCCTATGCAGAAGTTTGCGCCTGAAGATCACTAATATTTGCTTAAAAAAAAGCGTTAGCTTTTTAGCGGCAAACAATGAAAATCTTAAAATTTTTCATAATGAATTTGGAAATCAGTTTTCAGTTTACAAGTATTTTAATAGACTTAAAAATAGCTGGATTCAGGCAACTGAATTAGTATTTAGGGATTTAATTAATCTTCAGAAAATGGAAATTACAGATTTGGTAAATCCAAAACCTTCTGAGAAAAATATTGGTCCCACAATATATGTTTAAAAGGAATTACCTAATCCTTGGAACTTAACTTAATGCAAAGATACGATGCAAAGATACAATTAGTGGTTAAACTTCAGTTTAGGGAACAGCTTTGGAACTATTTTTTTTGTTTTTCGGACTGGCGTGGTTATTTATCAATCCATACATCCTGCAGCTAAGTAAACCTAACTTGGCTGACCTAAGCCAAATTTGAAGGGTTATATCCTGCATCTAAGCAAACCTAACTTGGCTAACCTAAGCCAAATTTGAAGGGTTATATCCTGCAGCTAAGCAAACCTAACTTGGCTAACCTAAGCCAAATTTGTAGGTTATATCCTGCAGCTAAGCCAACCTAACTTGGCTAACCTAAGCCTAATTGTTTTTGGTTGAATCTCTCCGCTGAAATAAACAAATGAGACATACTAAAAAAACACACGCGGTGTGTTCTTCCGCACCCAATCACAACGTGCTCCCTAAACTGAAGTCTAGCCCAATTAGTCTAGAGATCTTTTAAATAACATATTTAATTAACAGTAAATGGTTCCTAAACAATTTGTCTTATTTCTTCGAAAACTGCTTTATTCTAAGTTCGTGCTGCACTTATATGAATCGCTAAATGTCTGTTCTCAATTACAGTTCACTTGTTAAGCATTAAAACATCATTTACTATTTAACATGTAAAAGTTCTTTGCTTATTTAACTTTAACCCTAAATGTCTTTAACTGTTCTTTCATCCTTAACTACAGAAATCCTGTCTAATTCAATATTTATATAGAATGTTCCTTTTACGCGATTCTATCTTTATTCTTTAAATGCTTGAATGTTGCTCCCTTTTACGAGTTCTTCACGTCTTTAGAATGAACAGGTGAATAAACATGGAAAAAATATGACTTACGATAATTTCCAGATAATAATCTTGACATCTCCTAATGACCTAAACGTCCCGAAAATATCCGAAGGTAATCCTGAAAGATATAAATACTTCTCGTCATACTAGAACTGCTAATTCCAAAATGGAGGTCCGTCTCTTGGTAACGGTAGAATCCCTGAAAAAACATGAATCATGGAATTAGTATCGATTACTGATTTTAGAAGTATAATCCTTTAATATCTCGATAAATTCGAAGGTAGTGTATATTATGCAAAGCGTCCATTATCTTGTTTGCATAGATACTCAATATACTCTTAACTCCTTGAATTCTATTATCTTCGGAAAAATAGAGATTGCCATTTTTTCCGTCTTCAACCTATTGCAGCGAACAGTCGAATCATCCAGCAACACACAACACAACCACTCATCGTGATCACGCGAAAGTCTTTGTTGGCTTAACAAAACAAAACGAGAACATGAACAGCTTTCTTGTTCACTTAACACTTGATTGTTCTTAAACCGTTATTTCCTTGCAGCACACATGTTCACAATAATAATTGTAAGTGTCTCAATTTATTGAAGCACAACAGATTTTAGCAAATAATTAGTTTTATTCCAATTATACAATTTCCAGCCGTGCTGGCGTGGCCGTGCGGTCTCGGCGGCGGTCGGTCGTGGCGACCAGTGTGCCAGTACCTGGGTTCGAATCCCGGCAGTGACATGGTTGTTTCAATTTCCTTTCCTGTGTTGTCCAGTCTCTTCCTCGCTTTCTCTTAGGTCTGACGTCATTTCTTAATGGCGTCCTGTGGAAGGCCTTGGGAAACCACCCCAGTATCTTTCCCTTGAAATTCTAGGGAGTCTGCTAGGGGTTCGCCATCTTGGGAACACGGAGGCTTCGGATACGAAGCACGCACTTCGGTGCGTACCGGCAATACAAACATACAATTTCCAGTTATTATTATGATTCGTAGAAATCTAGAATTTTTATTTATATTGTTTTCAAGATTTCAAAAATGAAAAACAAAAAAACAAAAACAAAACAAAACAAAACAAAACAAACTCGCAACATGTTTCAAAGAAAAGAAGCTTGACGTTTTTTTCAGGCATCTCTTGTATTATTTATTCATTTGCAGTTTCAGGATTTAACAGAGGGCAAATGGAGGGAAATTATTTAACTGAACCAGGGTTAGAGTCGAGAATTGGGAAATTGAATGCATCTCACAAAGCTGATATTTAACCCTTGTAACTGTTCATTTTATTAATTCTAACAATTTCTATAAAATATCATCATAAATGAAAGAAGTTTAACGTGCCGAAATAATCATAAATGATTTTATTAATCTATCAAAATTGTTTACCTTGACTAAATTTCTTGTTAAATCCTTTCGACTGATTTCGAGAGTTAATCTGTTCTATTATAAAAATCATTACTGATAAAAAAATCTTATTATTTATTGAAGACTGCTATTTACTAAAGAAAACTTATTTTTTTTTTTTTATCAATTTCATGTTTTTAAAATCAAATGACATCAAACCATGAAGTTCACGATAATAATGGGAAAAAAAGACGACTTAATTAAAAACTAGACATTTATTATCATAAGTGAATCTGTGTTTAAAGTATTTCAATTTTAAAAGGGTCTACAATCCACTTCAAAAGGAAATTAAATTTTACCGATTTCCTTTCCCGCCCACACTTTTGATTCTCAACAAAGATTTCTGAAAGCTGAGAAAATACTGAGATTCTTCATTAAATATACACGGGAATCTTTTCCTTTCCTCTTTCCGGCTCTGATAAATGCATTACTATCTTTCGCTAGGAACATATCGCTTCCAAATCAATACAACCTTCTTCCATTTTAAATTGTAATGTTTTGTTAATATCCCTGCGCAATGATATTCATTTTCAACTCCTATAACCTTAGCAATTATTAACCAGAAAATTACTTTATAAATTTTCTGGATACAATAGAAATTGTTCAATAGTAAACCCCTTCCGATTTATTTTATAACAAGAAAATTCTACTGTTAAAAGTCTGTCTGAGATTCCTGCGAACCATTGTTTGATGACGACAAATGCTTTCTCTCTAGTCGGTCACTGCAACAATGAATAATGCTGAGTTAAAATGAATGTTTTAGAATTGCAAAAATAATTCGTTATCTTTAAAATCTTTTAACATTGGAGACGTAAATCTTCTGTTCTCAAAGTCATAATTAAAAGAAATTATGAAGCCACCAAATTTTACAGGTACCGTTACAGTAACTGCTTTTAGATTTCCTTGATTTCATTATTTCCTTCCTTTCTTACTGTTCTACTGTGTTGTAGGT
>JAFIDM010028376.1:0-10751 GCA_023159025.1 Thereuonema tuberculata | reverse complement strand
TGTTTGTTTTGTTTAGTCTTGTGTTGGGCCTAACAGTCTTTTTTAAAGAGATTACAAGGTAAGTTTAGGCAAATTTTCAGTAAAATAAAACAAAAACAAAAAATTTTATATTAAAAAAACAAAGTGGGTTTCCACATTTGCACCACCTCCTATACTTATAGTTCATTTTTAAGCTTCTGAAAGGCGCCCTATATCCCCTATATTTATTGTCTGTGGACACATATTCTAAAATGCTTCGTAACAGCTTCTGTAAGCTCAGTTGTAGGTGGCCTGAATATTGAATGTTGTAGATGGCCTGTTCGCTCAGTCGGTTAGAGAGTCGTGGTAATAACGCAAAGGTCGTGGGTTCGATCCCCTCATTGGCAATTCTTGGTATTCCTTTTTTTCATTTAGGATTAAACTCAAAAATAATGAGGGATGCTTTTTAGTAGTATTGAGATAGACTCTAAAGTTATTTATGGAAAATAAAAGGCTTGAAAAAGCGAAACGATATGCTTTCGCAAAATATCGCCGGAATATAGAAGGAAGAAGGTTAAAATGGTGTAGTATTATATAATCTAAATAGAACGTAATAAGGTATGAATTAAAGTATATGATAAATTCATTTTTATAATTTGATATCGGTGCTCTGAAGTTACATTTTCTTACATTTATATTTACCACTGCTGATATTAGCAATGGTAATAGTCTATCACAATTAACAGTGTTAATCAAAAAATGAATGAATTTGAATATGTCATGCATTGAAACATAAAGACAATTTGATGATTGTGAATGGTGTCATCTGTGGAGTGGATTTGATTTATCCATTAACCTTATTCCAGCTACTCATTTTTAAAGCAACTTCCACGAAGTCGGGAACAGAAATTTCTGAAAAATCTTTTAATAATATGTATGTCAGCTCTTAAGAATCTCTGGTTAAATTGAAACTTTGGAAGTTGATTCGAGCCTATGAAAATACATTTAAAAGAGGTGAATCAATACTGGCTAGATCCTTGTGGGAGGGTTTTTCACATTTCGGATTGAGGTTAACTCAATATTTCGGCCCGAATAGTGAATTAAATCTTTATATTTATTTGCAGGAATAAACAAAAAAAAAAACAACTTCATGGAAATGCAATGAAATATCAGCATTTGAATTTAACAAACTGTCAATTCCAAATGAAAGCATTAGCCTACAAAAGGTAATTGTGCTTCTGTGAAGACATTTTTTTATTGCAATAAAACCAATCAAAATTACCATAATAATAAACTTTGGAAGGGAATACTGAGTATGCAGCAATTAAATAAGATCTTTTCAAGATGTATATTTATCTAAAACTGTCGAATAATCATTTGATTAAATTCAAGATCATTTTACGTGCGCTGAAATTAATTAAATGTTCAAAAAATGAAGCCTACGCACCTGTATACTGACTGACACTGACAATTTCAATTTAAAAATGCAAATACAAAAAACACACGACCATGGTTTCAGTTCAATGAGGATGAACTATGATCAAGTGAACGTTACAACATTTGGGAAACCTTCTCCACGGAGTCACACCACCCCTTAAGTTAATATAAAGATTTCCCAAATGTTGTAACATTCACTTGATAATAGTTCATCCTCATTGAACTGAAACCATGGTCGTGTGTTTTTTGTATTTGCATTTTGAAATTAAAATTGACAATGTCAGTCAGTATACAGGTGCCTAGGCTTCATTTTTTGAACATTAAATTAAACATTTGATTATCTTTCAAAAAAGATATAGTTTTCTTTAATATTTATTGAAATGCAAATTCCAAATTGTATGAAGTTAAGATTTATGAGATATATACATATCAAAATGGTGGTAGAAGAATTAGTTCAAGAAAATGAATGTAATGAGGTTTTGATCAATATAACTTTCAACCTGTTGCACATTGATGGAAGATTATTTAAAAATTTTATCAAGGTCATCCGTTACACAGAAAAATAGTTAATCTTCGATTAAATAATAATCGATATCGATCTGACTGTTATATAAAAGAAGAATGATTACTTTTGAATAATATTTAATCTCATTGGGTTGTCATTAAAGCCTGAAGAAACAGGTAATAAAAAAATATACAAAGAGACGGTCTTTTACTTCTTTTCAAAATAGAATTGGAAATACAGAATGCAATATAAGGATAGTAAATTACATTAAGGTAGGTGACCAAAAGGTGGCCAGAATGCACAAGGTGGCCATCTGCTTGCATAATATAGTAATACATCAAATAGTCGGTATACGGCACCTGGTATTTGACAGCAGTCGCACCCTAGCGCTGGCTATTGAAAACTAAGCCATTTCAACGAGATGTCGGCCATTACAGAGAAAACATTTGTATTTGAGCATCCTTGTTCTTACTTCCTGGTAAGTAATAAATTAAATTTAATCGTGTAAAGTTTTGTTAAATGCAAGTTGTTGTATATTTTATAAAATTTCGGTCACTACTCATTCAGGACTTATTGTCACAGTTTAAGAATTTCATGGTATTTGTGAAAACAATGTGCTGAGATGTGTACACAAGGTGGCCCGCCAATCTGACCACCTGATTACAAAATAATTGACATGAAACTGTGCACTCAAGGTTTAAGATAAGTCCACGAGGAGTGCGAAGGACTTACAAAAGTTGATAAAATCAAAGATTTCAAGCGTATTTTTTGCATTGACTCAGATTAAAAGACTTATACAAGGCGACAGATTCAAGCATTTTAAGTGTACTTTTTGAAAGACTTTTTCCCTCTATATTTTGAACGCATTTTTAGTATTAGGACATCAGGCATGCAAAACTAGCAGCTTATAAAATATTGAATTTAGTCGTAAAGTCTTAAGTGTCCTTTCAAACCCTGGAAAATATAACAAAATAAGTATGTGGGCCACATTAGGTTCACCTGCTCCGAAGGTGACCCGGAAGTAACTTTTTTAATAAAATAACTGTAAAACAAACTAAATATGTTTAAAGAAAAACAATATCAATATGTCTTGTTTACAGAAGGTTCAGGGTGATGACCCTAGATTTTTTTTTTATATTCCCGCAACCGTTAAATTATAAAAAATCAGCAAAGCATAAATATTGCCACCTTTGGGTCACCTATCTTACATAATAGATTCAATGTGTGCCTTTGTAAAAAATCTTTTTGACCTGATTCCGGGCATCCCAGTAATTTAGATGTAAAGCGTGTTGACTTCTTTGGGCTTCCCGTTATTTTATGATTATAGATCACTGGATTATATTGTAAAATTTCAGTTTCTGTTTTTATCTTTTTCAATTTTGGTCAAGTAAATAATTAATGAATTTAATTGAAATAATCTGCTTACGCTTATTTGTGTTTAGATTGTATATTTGTTTTGATGCCAAAGCAAATGTGACCTTCAACACCTTTCATTCACAATAAAAAAATTCACTTAATATCAAAATCTCATTCCACTCCTAATATATCAATCCAAATTTTTAATGCAATTTAGTTCTTTGAAAACTCATAATCTGTTAGCACATTTTTTGATTCAACAAGCGTCATTTAATTGTAATTTAAACCTATTGTCTTTTTTTTCCCCCCAAGAGTTTAACATTCTTCCGATCACATATATGCATGGTTTATCCAGTAGATGCTTTACTAAACCTGATTTGAAGGCCGTGGTGATGATCAAACGCTGTTTTGTGCTATTATGAGTTTTTTTAATAAATTTTGGAGGATATTAATATAATTTTGGGGGGCAACTGCACCTTAATTGATAGACCATACTAATTTCGTTTAATTTGGTGATGTGATCACTATTCGATTGACACATTTGTTGTATAATGTTTCTAGTATCAAAAATTACTTTAAATATTATTTTTGGCCAGTTCATTCCGATTTTTTTACAGGGACGTGTCCGTAATACAGTAACATTACAGTTTCATTTAATTACTTTAGGTGTTGTTCTTCCTTTACTAAAATATAATTCCACTTTCACACATTGCTAATTAGATTTCAATTCATTTCACAAAAATTTGTTACCCCAAAAATTTGTTACCAAAGTTTAACATGTAACTACATCATAGGTGATAAATGACACGATATATCTTTTGCTGTATAATGGATATCATTCTTTCTTGATTGGAAGTATTATTTTTAATTTGGAGCATTGATAGACATTTTATCCAATATTATAGAAATCCGTTCAGCAAAATTTCTAAGAGAAATTACTTGATCGGTTTTGAAGTGTGGGTAAAACGAAGACGAAAATAGTTACAATGAGCAGCATTGATTGTGGTAACAAAAGTAATTTTTGCGCCATGATAATGTAAAGACGTAAATAATAGTTTGATATCAAAGACTGAAAGTTTGAATATTCTTATTTGCACTGTACTCTTAGATTTGAATTCTTTTATGTTCCATTATCAAGTTTTGTAAAGTAAATTAAAACTTTGTTTTTATAACTTGGATTGGTTCTTGACTTGAATTACATTAAATGAAACTACTGTCGGTTCCAGCTACTTTAATTGAATTTACATTAAGATCATTTGTAAGAACTTTTTGATGGAAGTGGACTGCGTTGGATTACTTTATTTTCCAAATGAAATATATTTACAATTACGTTTTACAATTACTTAACGTGCGTCTTAAATCAACGTCTATTTTCAACAATATTTAAGCTCCAGATACTTGTACATTTTTCAAGTCAACCACTAAGTTGCTTTATTTTTCTTACTATAATTCTAAATGCTTATTATAATCCGGGTTTGAATCCATTTAAACTGAATGATATTTTTTCAGACTGTCGAAACTATTCTGTTTCTTATCATTAATATATAAGGGTATTTAAATTCATATTTTTTTGTAAGCATCATTGCAGTACTCTTTGTTAAATAATAATTGAAATTAAATTTAAGTTAATCTTTTTTCTTGTGATATTTCCTTATAAAAGAATTAATCTTCCTTTGCAGAATATTAAAACAATTACCCTGGCAAATAAGCACTAAGTCATCTGAAAAAGCAGAAAATTTCATGGCATCTCCTTACAACTGGTTTAATAGAGAAGTTCTATAGAATAGGTGACAAAATATCAGCCTGAGGTCATGACTTGGAGAGATAACAATCCAGAGTACTGTAATGATAGTTACAAAAAAATATGAATTTAAATAGATATGATATATATATATAAATATGACTTTTAATTAGATAATATGGTTAGTTAGATATGAAGGATAATTCGCTGGCTATGAGCCAAAATGTTCTATCTACAATTTTTATGAATTTCTTGTTAACAATTAAATCTAAAACTACATGAAATTACACATTTTTTTAATATTAAGGTCACTCTTTAAAAAAAAAAAAATCACCCTAGAATTAAAATTCCATTTTGTTCAATTTTCGAATTTTTGAATTTTATAAAGAGCAATAATTTTCTACTTGCAGATTTGCTTTTGAGATGGTTATGGTTCTAATGTGAATTTGAATGTTTTATGTGGTTTTGATTTCTTAAATTCTCGGATGTTAGATTAAGATGATTCATTCTTCCTGCTCAGGCATAAAGGCAACAAAGATTCAGATATTTCAGTGTTCCTGGAAAGGAGTGATGAAGATGTTACGCGCATCCAGCTCAGTGATGGAGATGATGATGTCAGAATTAATGAAGAAGCTGATAATCAGCATGCAAGATATAAATGCTTCTCAACTATTAGATAATTCAGGCATCAGCAGCTCTAATGACAACGTTATTACTGAAGTTGCAAGGCAAAGAAAAGTGGAAGACCATGAAAGACACGAAAGAATGTTAGAAAACCAAAAAACTGGATCAAATTCCCAAAAATGGCTAAATACCTAAACATAAGAACAATAAGTGACCGCGTCAAGTGCAAGGACAGTGCAACTGTCTGAAAAAAAGTAACAATTTGACGGTTTTTACAGAACAAGAAAAAACTAATAAAGGTTTTTTGGGAGAGGCAACCGCAAGGCCCATAAGACATTTTTAACAAGTTGTATGATGAAGACAGAGAAAAAAAGAAGCACTACAGAGCAACACACAAAAAGTTTTCCTATGTATATACATAGGTTGCCTAAAGAGACCAGCGATTGGCAGAGAGTATGTAAAGACTTTTTACTAAACAAAAGCTTCACATCTTGCAACAGATGGTAAATTCGGCATTTAAAAATGTCACAGTTGGTTTTCTTCTTCTCCTGCAAATAAAACTACACATAATATAATACCTGCTTCACCCATACAGTTAGTGAAAGATGACAGCAATCAGTTTCCTCGAGTGGAGAGCCACTGTTGTACATCAGATTCTAAATGGGAATATTTAGAGAGTCAGCTTAGCATTGCAGGCATAATTGTTAGTGTACCAAACAGTTGCAACCTAATTTAAAGCCTGTTAGCACAATAAGTACAGACAGGTGTTCAAAACAAGCTTCAATCTGGCATTTCATAAACCGTGGAAGGACCAATGTGGTATCTGCGAGTTATGTCGAGCTCATGAGAAGGCGAGCATCGTATCGGAAGCTCCACGAAG
Organism: Thereuonema tuberculata; assembly: GCA_023159025.1. Lineage (NCBI taxonomy): Eukaryota > Metazoa > Arthropoda > Chilopoda > Scutigeromorpha > Scutigeridae > Thereuonema > Thereuonema tuberculata. Next base: position 4,250 of record JAFIDM010028376.1, on the reverse strand, counting down.
TGATCATAAATCACATTTGCGTCATCAACTGCAGTCACATCAATTCAAAGAAGCTGACAAAAAGAAAGATGCCAAAATAGTAGTATCTTAAACAGGTGTTACTGACTTGAAACATGTACTACTGTTCCAAAACTTTTCATTGGAGATTTTTATGTTCGAAAGCTCAACATGTTCCTACGGATTCCTAGGATTGTTCCTACGGTTCTTACTGTTCTAACCAAGGACACTGTTTCTTGTGGACCGAAAACCTAGATGGTAGAGGTGCCAATGACGTTGCTACAGCTCTTTGGATTTGGTTAATGGAAGGGGATAGAAAACTGATAAAGAAGACAGTTCTGTGCAGTGCTACCTGTGAGTCAAAAATCGCAATGCTTTTTTCATTTTCCATGTTTATTACCGCTCTGCTTCAAGTCCATGAAGTTAGAAGTCATTGACCATAAATTTTTGAGGCTGGCCATTCATTTATAAAATTGGATTCTATTAACTCAACAATGTGAGAACTACGAAGCAAGGAAATGTTGAGGCACCCACTGACTACCACCATATGATAAGTAATGCATGTAAAACGTTGCCTTAAATAGTTCATGGGATAAGCCAGAAAGATTTTATCAATTGGGAAGAAGTGTAATCTCAGATTGCAAAATCAAGAGCATTCTCAGGCATTACAATAACGCATTGCGTAGATTAGTAAAAGCTAAGAAAGATGGGAAAATTACTTTCCTTGAAGAAATATCAAGTAAAATGTAGTAGTGTGGCTACTTCCTGCAAGAAAAGGGGCAAAGTATTTGAAATTTGCGATTGGTGTTGATGAAGATAAAACAAGTGAATATCATTTTGTGCTAAAGTATAAATTTAAGGGCGACCTACAATAATAATAATAATAAAAAAATTATCAATAATAATAAAAATAGGAAGTACAAAAACGTAAAGAAAAAGAGAAAAAAAGTTAGGAAAATAAGAAAAAAAAATAAAAACAAGCGGACATTGGGGAAAAAGATTGAGGGGAATAAAAATAAATCCCCAAATAAACTTTCAGGTTCATATATGAACCCGAAACCTTATTCATCAACCCATGGCTGACAACTGAAATGATATGGTTCTAACATTTAAGCTAATAGCGGAAATTCAATTTAAAACACTGCTAAATACCTCGAATATGACAAGAGGGGAGCTTTGGCTTCTGAAAATTCCCTATTCCTATGCTGTTTGGGCCTCTGAACACGATGGTGAAATGAGATTGCCGATCCGACCTTTCGTTCGGTAGTTTTAGTTCGGTAGATATGAAGGATAATTGACAGTATTTAATTTATTTATGATGCTTCGTACCAAAATATCATTGAACGGCCGTTGGATATCAACTTAGAGGATTATTGTATATTCCTTTTCTTTTCAGCCTGTTTCTGTATATCAAAATAAAATAAAAATTACTTCATAACCAGATTTTTCTTTACTGAAGTCATAAGATTGAAGAGATATCCAAAGTTTTTTTAGTTGAATAATACTACTCTGCCGAATATTAATGTTTTTCTGTTAAACAATTTTAAATTGTGTAAAATTACGACTTAAATTATTGCAATGATTAACACACATCGAGACTAAAATAAAAACAATGCAGAATTCAAACAGTCACATTTTTCGATCGCCAAATCGGGCAATCGTCCACAGACACACTGGAGAAGCTAAGATTAGCAACACACTACAAAAGCGGTGTCAACACGCCTAAATCATCAAAATAGAATTAATTATGATCGAAAACTATTTATTACCTACTACTTCATCATTCATTGGCAAAAACAATTTTAAAACAGATGAAAGGTTGAAGAGAGAAGAGAAACTAACTTTTTAACTAATATGTGGGTGTTGCTAAAATTGTAGAAATAAAAAAAGGTACACACATTGTAAGACACATTAAAATATATTTAATAAGATAATTAATGCTTTTGGACAGTGTCATAAGCAAAGTGGCCCAAATTATACACAATTTTATAAACAAACGTAGAGTGAACCTAACTAGCGTTTACAATGAACTTAATGGACACTTACAGGAAACCGAACTTTGTGGGGGTCAAAAGTGATCGCTTCTGATAAGAGGAAAACGGCGATAGACGTCCTCCAAATATCGATCCTTCTGAACACATTGGTGGTGGTTACGTTTATGCCAGACAAACGGTTGCTGAGATATGATAAAGGAAAAGCGTATTGAAGCACCGACTTTTGCCCCCCCCCTCCTCCCACATCCGGCCAGGGAGTGGTCCTAGAGGTCTGATTTTTTTGGACGTGGTCAACTACGTTTTAATGCTGAACACAATGATGAAGTTTTGAATTTAATATCTGCTAAGCGTTTAACCTCTACAGAGTGTGACATCCAATAAGAATGAAAGCAAGAGCGGTCCCCTGTGTTTTACAGGCAACCTGTTATCTAGTGGCCGCTAATTATTAATAATCACTATGTTGCATATACGATTAAATTTGTGTATTTAAATCAATACATTTTGTATTAATAATGTATATTTTTACAATCTCTCAAAAATGAAAAAAAATACAGGGCGTCCCAAAAGTCTCCAAACATAGAGAAATTTAGCATTTTAAAAGAATTGTAACATTGTTTACAAAACATTCCCTCCATAATTCCAATTATACAAACTGAAAGTATTGATTCAATCATTACAGCATGCAATGAGTACAATGGGCTATACCGATCTGCTGAAAATGCTCAGGAATTACGTGTTAATAAGAGTATATCTTGAGCGGAAGAGATGCCTCTGTATGTGTTTAGAAAGAAATGGCAATCATGTAGAGAATGGTTTTAATTTAAAAGCAATTCTCTAAGATAATACATTTAAAGATAATACTTTTTTTTTAAATTGTTAAATTTTGTTGTTTTGATGGTTAGTTTTTGGACACCACGTATAAGAAGTCTAACAAGATAAAGAAAACGTAGAAAAAGTCATTATAAATGTTCACACTGAAGAAGATTCGTCTGTTGAATAAAGAGTTTTTTGCAGTGCTTTTTAAAATTATTTTAAAGGTTTTGAGATAACGTCTAGCACCTTTTTATAGAGAGGAAATGTATTTAACTTTAAAATGTATAATCATCTACGAAAATCTATCACACAGATCTGAAGTATATAAAATTACAAAATTTCTGCTTTTGCATATTATATAGTATTTCAGAGGTTCCCAAACTTTTTTTTCTCGTAGACCTCTTTCAAAATTTTACTGGTTTCGGTGGACCCCCTGCTGCTACATTTCTACCACATTCCCAAAACTCGTCAAAAAATGTGAAGATTAGATCTAACGATGGAAATTTGCGTCGCGACTGAGTTCCAACCCTAAATTCGGAGTGGTAAAAATAAAAAGAAAAATTGTATATTTTCTTGTATTCTATTTATTAAAATAATATGATTACAGACTTAATAGAATTAAAATTAAACATTAATAAATATTAAACATTAAACGTTACTTCAACAATGCAAATCAACAATTTAAAAACAATAGTCATAATTTTAACGGGAGGGATGTACTTGATGGATTGACAGCAAATTATCAATATTTGGCTTCAGTTTTGTAAGGAATAACCGCAAATCTCCCCGTTCTGTGATGTTCAATCTGCTCCTTTTTTTGTTAATAGGTTTGTAACGACACAAACTTTTTTCGACAAGGTATGACGAGGGAAACGCTATCAAAAGTTTTCTAGCAATTTCCCACAGCCCACGATATTTTTCGGGTATTTCTGCCTGCAGCCAAAATGTTTGATAACCTTTTTTAAATTTTACCTTCAACTCCTCATTGGTGCTAAGCTCGAGTAGCTCCTCTTGTAATACCACATTCGCCACTTCCGTTTCATCAAATGGATTTATGATCCATGGGGGTATTTCCATCGTCAGAATACCTTCAAATCTATTTTTGAAGTCATCATGCTGGGCATTTAAATGTTGAACGTATGTCTGAATATCCTCATCAAGACATTCTGCCTGTGACAAGTTTGGAAACTGGGCGAATTCGTGCCGACTAATATTTTGCTTCATGAATTTCAATTTTCCAAGAAAAGCCGAAATTACACTCTGTTTTTATTAAATTTAGGCTGTCCCCTTGTAACTGCAAGTTAATGTCATTAAATTTTTTGAACAAATCTGACAAATATGCGATGTCTGCTTTCAATTTGATCAGGCTTTCTTTTAAATCTGGATCATTACTTTCCAAAAACTCTAAAACTGATTCAAAAAGTGAGTAAAATCTTGTTAAACATG
>JAFIDM010028374.1:0-10753 GCA_023159025.1 Thereuonema tuberculata | reverse complement strand
TATTTTTTAATCATTTTTTAAATATGTCGGCGTCCTTCATTTCATTTTAAGTGCACACGTTTTACTTTATCTACATCTAATTTTATATTGAAGAGACCGACCACACAAATTACTAAAAAATGAACTTCACAATTTAAAAATACATACGTTTCGGCTTGCTAAAATTACAAGCCTTTTTCAATGCAACTTAAGACAATTAAAGAAACAAATCCTTTTATACAGCTTATAAATGTAAAAAGAACAATCATGGGTTCTTTTCAATCATTGAAACAATATTGTGTTTCCCATTGTTAAACATTTTTTTAAAAAGATACGACATCTCTCCAAATAGATATTCGACGGCCGTAATGACGAGGAGTGGAATAGAAAAGCCTAATCCTGCATCAGAAACAGGAGTGATTTATTCGATTCCGTACCAACAACATGACTCTCAATACGTTGGAGAGACGGGCCGGAAGTTGGATGAGTCGCGCCATTCAATGAATAGATCACACTTATGAAAACTTCTCCCATATGGTAGAAACAGGACATTCCATTGTCCTCCAAAATCTTTCAATCATCGGACGGTCCGATAAATTGAAAATCGCGTAAAATTCGAAAATATTAGAAAAAGAAAAGAGAAAAATTGTAATGAATTTTGTTTGATTGTATAATATTGAATTTAAATTGTTCATCAGTTCTGAACCACATGTAGTTCTTTTGATGTTATTTATAAAATTAGTTCGTGTCCATTATCAAAGAGGGCACTTTCGTCCAGCTGGTGATTGGTGCATTGATGTTAGCCTTCTGATTGGTGCATTGATGTTAGCATTCTGATTGGTGCATTGATGGTAACCTTCTGATTGGATCAGATCCTGAAACTACGGGGTTCAATCAAGGGGGGGGGGGGAACCCATGATTGTTCTTTTTACATTTATAAACTGTATAAAAGGGTTTGTTTCTTTAATTGTCTTAAAAATTGAAAAATGCTTGAAATTTTTCAAGCCGAAACATATGTATTTTTAAATTAAATATGTATTTAAGTTAATTTTTTAGTAATTTGTGTGTTTGGTCTCTTCAATATAAACTTTTCTACACTTATAAAATCAACCAATACTTTAATTTTCTTTTCATTTTCATATTTTTAATTTGGCATTTTGTCGCCTTTTAACAGCTGCACTGATAATCACAAAATTTAGGTCTTATCTTAGTTATTGAAAATTTTAAACATTGCCACATATAATTTGATCTCCACTCGTTTCTTAGGCTAACAATAACCTTCGAAATCCCTCGCCTAATTGCTACACTGATCTCTTTCCTATGAAATTAGAATAAAAGCATCTACTCCAACTATCAGTCTTCAGTAGGGGTCCCCCTGTGCTAGATGCTTTTAGTTCTCATTGCGCGAACGAAAGCTGAATATATACATAATCATAATGAGAGTAATAAGGAAAATAATAATAAATAAATTAGTAAGTAAAGTAATACACAGTAAAATAAAACAAAGAACGCACATAACTAAACAAAACACAAATTCTCTGAGTTTTTTTTTGTTATTGTGCTGGGAATCGGAGACAGTACTGTTTCGAGGCTAGTTGGCTCCTCAACAGTCCAATCCGCCCAGAATATCTAGCTCAGAGAAATGGGACAATATACAAAATGAACAAACATACAAATCAATGACCGCTGAATTACAAAAACATCACCACAAAATTTAAGAATAAGAAGGGATGAATAATTAATCCCCGCTATGCTGGGTGGGTTGGACACAAAAAAAAAACACATTTCAAGTTCTGTAAACCTTAGGTTTATACGACGGAAAAAAAATAAATATAGGTTCTCGCACCCTGACCATCATCTCGGGATAGATGTTCCAGCCTTTTTAGGCTTGTTCAGCCTGTATTTAATTCACTCAACTTGTTTTATGCATGTTATATTTCATCTCTGCTTAAATTAAATCCTTAACTTCCCTGTTTCAATTCATTTGGGTCTGGTGGTTGCTGGAACAGTGAATTTAAGGCGGTGCTGGACACGATTATTTTCCTTTGTGTGGTTTTCTTTGGAAAGCCATTTCTGGGTACTGTTAGGGTTGTTTCTAGATAATTTTTAGAGGGAGAGCAGAGCAAACTCAGTGTTTAGTGCCCCTTCCTACCTCTGTTTTTTGCCGCCAAAAACGTGTTTTCTTGGTTAGAAATGTCCTCTCTTGCTTCTGTTGGCAGGCCGCCCTGCGCCCCGTATCATTTCTCGGAATACCGGCTGGCTGTCTGTAATTCAAAGCCTATGTATTGAGTAGCCAATACAAACCCGAACAAAAACGAATTTAAATATTAAATCTCATGAGTTTTATAAATAGGCGTTATTCATAAAAACGCGTATATCAAAATATTGATTCTCATAGTTTGAACAAAACTATTTATTGTGAAGGTCATTTTTTTTGTCTACCCCTTCCTAAGATGCCGCTCTGGGAGCGTGACCCATCTTGAATCTGTCCTCCTAGATCCAGCCCTGCGTACAATTGTGACGTCTTTTACCTTTTCACACACACTGAGCAATCATCGAGGGTAAATCTGACTGAAGAAGCCTAATAAGGCTGAAACAGCTGTCCCAGATTCCCGAGATGATTGTTCAGAGTGCAAGAACCTATATGATTTCACAGGTCTATTTTTTGAGTTATTGCTGAAGCTTCTTTTACGCATGTTAAATTTTTTTTCTGATCAAATTAAGATACTTGAACAGATTTTAAAATAAAAATCTTACAATGCTTTACTCTGGCCCTTTTCAATTTTTTACTGTGGTTGAGAGCCCCCCGCAACTTAATAGCGCCTCGGGTCTCAGAAAGGGTAAATACGATCCTGAGTACAGATATTACATCCAGTTTCTGCTTCATTTGTGAATTTTCATCAATAAATAATCATTTTACTTATTTTTTTTTTCTTCTCAATAATAAAAACATCTTGACTTTCTTGTTTAAATCAAAAATAGTGATTTATATGACTTGTGATACTATATTCCAGAACAGAGATAAAAATGATTGAGATATAACAGAAAAAAATAAATAAATAAAACAACGATATATTTTTTTTATTTCTATTCTCAGATATATAATAAAATTAATTGGAGGGTATATCTAGCCTAGCGCTATGTATCCTCACGCTGGTTCTAAATATAATAAATAATAAGAAAAGTGTATTACTTAAAAATGATAGGGTAAAGAAAACAAAAATGAAAAACAAAAATGGAAGCAAATCGAAAACTTATAAATTTCTTTGAATAAAAAATTGCAAATACTAACCAAAGAAAATGAAAAGTCAAAAATTCCAAAAATTCAATGTGGAGAAGAAATGAAAACGTAATCCAAGAATACATGCAAATAATAATGTCTGAAACACACAAGAAAGAAAATCCTAATCAAATTGAACTAGGCCAACTAAGATACTAGATAATATAAACTCATGGAATCCTAAAAATAACACAAACAATGTATTATTCCTGAATATCAGAAGCCTTAGATTAAATTTTCTCTACCTGACCACAAACATTATAACATTGAATGTCTTGATTTAGTTATACTAGTATGAGTTAACATCAAAGAAGATGAAATACCTCTTTTCAATAGTTTCAATAGTTTTCAAATTAAGAACAACTTCTAGAGGCGTTATTGTCCTTATTTTCTATAAGAATATTCCGTAACAACTGTAAATTCGAATTCAATCACTTACGAAAGTATAATCTGTGTAATTAATACTAGCACTCCAACTTTGAATGGCTTACTTATGCTATCTATAAACCATGAATAAAAATTTATTGAATAATGAATAACAAAAAGCACAATGAAGAATAAAACAAATTCAAGTTTAATTTATATAGATGATTCCAACATAGATATTAGTAAAAAAAATTCTAAATAAAACTACTTGTAAAAATTTAAAAACCTTTCATATCATTGGTTTTATAAACCATACATATAAAACCACCAGCAGCGTAACTATTCGCCAAATAGTCCATTGATCATAGTTTCTCTAATACTAACAAGGGAATGGTTAGGTTTGACAGGTCGAAACCTCCCTTGAAATTTTAAACATCTATTCAGGACCTCAAATAGTTATTGTATATCAAATTTTAGCTGCTCTTATATACTGGAAGGGGATCAAACTGTTTTGAAAGATAATATTGAAATTAGAACAGTATTGTCAAAATCGAGGAATTGTTCGATCCCATTATAGATGTTAGAGCAGCTTAAAGTCGCCATCAGATGAGCAATTCCACATTTCTCACACGAGTATCAAAGTGCAGTACATTGTTGACGACGAAATTCTAGAACATTTATTATTATAAACTGTTGAAATTTGTAACTGGGTCAATTAATACAGTAAAAAAATAATGTGTAAATTTTTTTTTGCGTTTCAGTAATTTTGCAACTGGAAATTCAAATAGTTTACATAAGAAAATGTTCGGAAAAAGATATTATATGTAAATGAATGTTTTTTCAATGCCATAGTGGAACATGCTAATTCATTCAATAATTTGAATATATTCGTTATAAAAATACACCATCATGAATAGTTGGAGTCATTTTGTGTCTAATCACATGCTAAGGTAAAATGCCACCATCAAAGCAGCTGAGCGATTTTCAACTTGGAGTAGTCATAGGCTGCCACATTAGTAGCCAGTGTGTGCGAACGACACTGAACCTGCCAATGTCGACCGTTAGTGCTATTATCACGAACTCAGCGAAACGTGAATGAATGGAAACACGAAGTCATGGATGTGGCTGAGCCCACATTCTGACCGATAGAGACGATAAAGCGATTGGTACGGCAGAACAGGGCTGTTCCAGCGGTACAACGGCGGCAGGACTTCGAGCAGGTAACGGAACAACTGTCAGTATCACGACGATTCATCGGGAGCTCCGTGCTTTTTGGTACACGAGTCGGACTGCTCCCCAGAAACCTAACATCACCCGTGTAAACCCATCAACGACGTACGGCCTGGTGTAAAGAGCGACGGTCTTGGTCGATGAACCGCTGGAAGAGCATTATGTGGTGCGACGAATCATGCTTCACACTCTACCGATTGAATCATGCTTCACACTCAGGGGAGGGCTGCTACCTTATTGTTTCGTCCCAAAAGTGAAGTTTGGCGATGGTGGTGTGATGGTGTGGTCGGTTTCTACTGGTTCGGAAGTGGTCCGTTGGTTGTGGTCGAAGGGATAACGGCATCCACACAGTATCTGAACATTCTAGACAATTCCATGCTTCCTAATTTATGGTCGCAGTTCGGTAAAAGGGCCATTTTTATTTCAGCACGACAATCCACCGTGCCATAAGGTCCGTGTTGTCAGCGCTTGGTTTCTGGAGAATAATGTTCAGGAGCTTCAAAGGCCCGCCAAGAGCCCGGACCAGGCCCTATTAAACATCAGCCCTATTAAACATCTGTGGGATGAATTGGAGCGCCGAATTTGTGAGCATCCGATGCGACCGCAAGCACTCATCCAACTTGTGCAGGTTTTGAAGGAGGAGTGGGTAAAAAATACCGGTTGCTTGATATCAGAAACTGCTGGAGAGCATACCACGGCGTGAGGATGCTTTGTTAGGGCAAAAAGCCACAGTATCCGCTATTAGATTACTTTATACCATAGCGTCTTTTTCCTACCATAAGTGTCCACTTTCAATTGATGAGGCTGTCTATAAACTTAACACACCAATTAAATTCTAAAAGATTCTTTTATTCTATTGTCGTTTCGAGATTTCTTAGATAGGAAGGAATCAGTTTGTAAAATAATCGACAACTTAGGATTAAAAATTTAAATTTACATTAAAAACACTATCGATTTCGTTTTTACTTTTTTAACCGTTTTCGAGTGAATTTAAATACATTTACAAATTATAGTCAAAATGAAGGAAGCCAATCAGAAGACCTGAAATCACAATCCAATCATGAATAAATTGCTGGATCTGACCATTCCGAGTTTCAATGAAGCAGACCAGTTGTGACCAGTTTCAATGAGTTGACGTCATGACGGTGTCGCCACAATCAGCAGAACAATTCGGAGGCGTAAAAGAAACAGAGAGAGACAGAAGAAAAGCTTATATTACTGATATTTATGTATAATCACTGAAATATGCTTTATCTACAACATCAACAACTAAGGATAGATTCAATTTGGTTGCTTCAAAAATCTCTTTCAATTTAGTTTTTTATGATTTTCTTCTTCATGTTTGAAGAAAATGTAATATCATTCATATTCAAAAAACAAAACCATACTATGTGTTCATTCTTAAAAGAACAAAATTCAGAATCTTTAGCTGACGTTGCAAAGAAAGTTCAGATAAAATATATAACAAGCTGAATTTATAATATGTAAAACAAGAAAAGAAAAGTCACATCCAAGATGACTTATCATTGTAAATGCTTCTTCCTACAATTGTAGCCTAAGCAACATCATGATTGCGTCAAGCAAAAAAATTTTTTACTAAATTCGTCTTGAAAATATTACGAACTAGTTGACCCGTGCGAATAATTCGCACCAAAAAAACCACTTTTGAGAAATAATAAACAAATCCAACAGCTGTCGTGCATGTTAGTTAAACCCATTGTCAATAGATGGCGCCTTCTCCATTTTTATAAAAATGTTGACCCGTGCGAATAATTCGCATGGTATATATTGATCGAATATTATTACCAATAATTCGAATGGTAATGTGGAAATAAATAAATGAACGGATTCAATAGATGGCACCTTCTACATTTTTATAAAGGTTTTTAAAATAAAGAGTTTTTTAACGAAAACAATAATTTAAACAGTTTGTTTATTTTTCGTCATTAGCGATGAACGTAATCTTCAAAATATCTCAATCATTGATTTTGATAAAGTATTAAGTGAGATAAAAAAAAAAAAAAAAAACCTAAATAATATATGAGAAGTTGACAAATTGTTATGTTTTTTATTGTAATAAGCCGCTTATTTTTATTAAAACATAAATCTTTGTTTGTTTTTTTATCTGTTCTTATTAAATAAACGATGAAATATCTTTTTAAAGTACATTTTTATTCCAAAAAGGATGTATTAGAAGTTACGATGCTACAGCATTATTTGAAATTTCTTTCGCTTTCGAAAAATAAGTCGCTTCTGTTAAAGCATGTCTACATTTTTATAAAAAGGGTTTTAAAATAAAGGTTTTTAAAATAACGAAAACATAAATTTTAAACAATTTGTTTATTTTTCGTCATTAGCGGAGAACCTAATCTTCAAAATGATGTCTCAATCATTGATTTTGATGAAGTCTTAAGAGAAATATGCCGTACCGACAACAAAACACCTTTGAGAAATAATATATAAGGATTTGAGAAATAATATATAAGGATTTGAGAAATAATATATAAGGATAAGAAAATTCTCGGCAATAAATGTTTGTTTTACCTTTGCTTGTCATGCAGATCAATGTTATTAAGGTTAGGAGAAGTATAATGTAACGTTGTAAACGCTGTAAAGTAATGAAAAATTAACTAATAAAAAAATAAATAAATAATACAAAACAATAGATAAATAATAATATATGGTACTTACTTGCGAGGAGAAATGTTTATTTAAGTGAACGTAACCTTCAAATGACGTCCCAATCATGAGCGCACCGACCCCCCCCAAAAAAAAACACACCTTTGACTAATAATAAGCAACTCCAAAAGCTGTTAAACATAGTGTGCCTTCTACAACTAAAGGTTTTTAAAATAACATTATTTAACGAAAACATTAATTTTAAACAATTTGTTTAATTTTTGTCATTAGCGGTGGAACGTAATCTTCAAAATGATGTCTCAATCATTGAATTTGATGAAGTATTAACGGAAATACGGCGTTCCGACAGAAAAACAGCTTTGAGAAATAATATATAAGGATAATTGTAAAATTTTAACAGTTCTGATAATAAAAATCAACTTCTGTCAAACTGTAAATGATGAATTATTATAAATATAATTGTGATTGATAAACATTTATAAACATTGCAAGAAATATTTCATATATTTTCAATGGGTTTTCGAGAGATGTTTCTTATAAAAAAGGCGGGTGCTTTATTCGGTACGAGACTGACACAGGCGTCAAAATCTGAGTAGGATCTCTAGTTCAAATGGTTAAAAAAACACAATAGCAAATGAAACAGGTTGTGGCAATTTGCATATTTATGAATGATCACAGATTGATTAGTACTAATATAAATCATCATATTAAGAACTGATAGGAGATAGAAAGGCAATAGAATATCATATTAGACAAATGTATTTTTCAAGAAATTACATGTTCATTAAACTTTGCTATTTAATTAAATTACATAATGATCTTCAACATAAGATAAACATCTAAATCGGATGCTTTATATTTAGAATACCTTTAATTTGAATGTTAAAAAGGATCAATTCAGTTCTTACCACATTACCTATAGTTTAATGTTGTTTCTTTTAGTGATCACATTCTCAACGACAATAATGATTTTAATTTTGAAATATGGCGGTTTATGTGTATGATCCCCCAAACAGAAGTTTTCAACTTCTGAATAAAGCTTCTGAAGAATATAAAACGTAACTTTTATATATAAAATGTTTACGAAATGGGTCCTTGTCGAATAATTAGCGAAAGAAAGCGATAAAAAAATTACATTGGAATCTAAGGAATGGATTTCTATCCAATTTCTAATAAATTTGAAGTATCTTAAACAATGAACATTAAATTTTAGCTAATATTTTTTTTTTTTATATTGATAAGAATAAAACTAAATCCGATTAAATTATAATTGATTCAGATTTTTACATCTATTAAAAAGATATTTTTAAAAGAGTTGATAACAAAATACACACAAGTTAACGTTACATTAACAAAAACATACATTACGGAAAGCTTTATGGATCACTGTGGCCTCCTTTGTCAACTTCGCCACACACTGTTGTCCGCTCAATGTACATGCAAAAGTCTTCTATCCATCCCTAGCGGCTTCCTGGCCCTCAACCACTGGCTTCTTTCTTTCTTCATCTTCCAATGAAAACGTTCTGAAGGACGTAGTTCATTTTCGTCATAGAAAATTCAAAAATCCCTTCTCAATTCATTTTACTTTAATCATTAATTCTAACATTTATATTATAGGAAGTGTCATTAAATAATTTATTTATTTTATGTACAATTTCTTTTTTCTTTTTTGTTTTGCACTGTTCATATCTATGATTATTGATATATATATATTTATATTTAGATTAGTATATTTGTATTGTAGGGTGTAATAAAGCAATAAAATAAGATTCTTTTATTTCACGAAGCGTTTATATTTCCAGTACGTATACAGCTTTTGTGGTTTGAAAACCTTGTTTTTAACTTCTGCCCATTATTGTCTTTGTAATTACTACATTTAACCAAATAAATGCATCAGATTTTATTCTGATCTTGTATTGGGGTTATTTTTGTTGGCAATGGAAAAATTAATCTATTTGTTAATGAATACGAAACTCTGATATCTGTGTTTTGAAACATTTTTTTCGCCTGGTTACGAAAATTGGGGTGGTAAGGATATGCGATAGTTATGTTTTATTATGATTCTCTTTTTCTTTTGGATTTTAAATATTATCGATAGTGGATTGATTGACTTGTTTTATCAATTTTTTAGGGAACTTATTGTCTAAAAATCTATTGTAATTATCGGTGATATGTTTATTAAACATTTGAACAGTTGAACATGTATGGAAGGATTTCTGTATAAACATTGTGATCAGGTTCTTCTTGACATATATAGGAATGGATGAAGTGAATGGCAATACAGCATTTGTAGCTGTGGTTTTACGATATGGTTCGGTTTGAATGCATCCTCCATCATTAGTCATGAGGACATCCAGGAATGGTAGTTGATTATCTGTAGATTGTTTTTTTATTGTGAACTTCAGATTTGGATGGACTACGTCATTCAGAATGTTTTCATTGGTAGAAAAAGAAGGAAAAAAGCCATTGATTGATTGCCAGGAAGCCGCTAGGGATGGATAGAATATATATGTATATATATATATATTGAAATATATAAATTTATGGATATATTGAAAACTTTTCCATATATATTGAGCCAACAACAGCATGTAGCAGGTTGATAATGGAGGCCACACGGATCCGAAAAGCTTCCCGTAATGTATGTTTTTTAAATGTAACGTTAACTTTGTGTGTGTTTTGTTATCAACTCTTTTAAAGATTAAATTTAAAGAGATAATTGGAATTTAAATATTTTTCATAAAAAATGGAATTCATTGAATGGTATTCAATAGTTATTATTGAGTAAATGTCAGGATTTCAAAGGAAACGTCGGTTTTTCGTTTTTATCAATTTGTCATTTTCACAATAAAGAAAATAAATAAATAAAACAATACAATAAAAATTTATGTTAGTAGATTCGTTTGGGTATGTACCCAAACGAAAAGTACAACTTGCCATTAATCAAACTTATGGGTTTAAAAAATAGTAACACTACTATTGATTGGAGCACAAAACTCAATAATGGAAAGATTTCAGAGTCAAATGCAATTTCCAAGCATTACAATTGGATGCGATGCCCACTTTGAGTTCATTTAGCATTTTCTTGAGGCTCTCTTTTTCACCTTTTGGCGACGCTCAGTAAGTGATAAGTAGCCTCATTGGGTAGATGGTATCGTATTCCTTCTCAGCAAAGTCAATTCAGTATAGATTGAGCCCAAATTTATCTACCTATTTTTTACTTTATTTTCCTCACTGTGCTAGTGGACTTGTACAGTT
>JAFIDM010028373.1:0-10754 GCA_023159025.1 Thereuonema tuberculata | reverse complement strand
CAGGTGGTCAACTTATAAAGGTGGTCAACTTGACAGGTTTCACTGTACTTGAAAATCGATGAAAGCAATGTCAAATATATCGAAAACACTTGAGAGTTGGCCCCTCAATCCACATATATTTTTGTACCCCATGAGTACTTTCATCTCTCAAATGGCCATTGATTTTCGCGATGAACAGATCGTGACCTCTCCTTGCTAGATGATTTTTCTTAAGTAAAATATATTATGGTGAGTTTGAGTGGTCAATTTTACAAATTAAAACTAATTATTTTCTTGTTTAGTTTAAGATTTTCATAATGAATTAAATTGAATTTTTTTTTTCAGTGAAGTATTCCACACTCTTTAACAGTTTGAATGTTTTCCTAACCTGTTATGTAAATTCCTAAAATTAAATTAAAATACACATTTGGAATTTTTTGTAATCCTTTCTTACTGTTTTTCATTTCATTAAAATTTTTATCTGCAAATAATTGCAAGTAATTTTTGAAGCATTCAATCATCATATGTAAAGTTCAGCCCACTAAAGAATAAAAAAGAGGCGGGGCAATTAGTAATGGATCAAACAGTCTTTCAATGCCCTCTGTTTTTGAAAAATTGAAGTTTGTTTGGGGTTTTTTTTTGCCATTTTTAAATTATTGTACAATAACTTGGAAGTGTCCGTATTATTATTGTAAATTCAAATATTAGCTTTCTTTTTTAACTATTAAAGTAAAGTAATTGCTTTTGGTCATGTGCATTTCCAGGCGCGATTAAGAGTTGTGGTCACTTCTTTATGCGGCTACCTTTTTTGATAGCAAATACAAAAGCCACATGCTGGGGATATTTGATTGTATTGAAGTTGAAACTACAGTATTTTGAAAATATGTAACACTCATAAGCACTAAAGTAAAAATATTCATAAATAAACTTTAAAAACTTACCACTGCTGTCTTTTTAACTGGCAATGAAAGTAGTCTTTTTTTCTTTTTCAGATCGAACCTTTATAAAGAAAGTAGAAATATATCTCTTAGTTAATGGATCTGTAGAGGAAAATACCCACATATCGTCTCTTCTCTCCTAATATTACTATGGTAATTGTTCCCCTCTAACAGCAGTTTAGACTCGCCATTTGAAATAAGCAAAATGTATACGACTGCCAATGATTAGAAAGTTTTAGATTCCGCCCTGCACTTATAAGTACAGTAGAACCTCATTATAACGGACTAATAGGGGCTGAAGATTGTCCGTTTTAAGGAAAGTCCGGTTTATAACAAATAGTTCTTTTAGGGGTGTAATGCAGAGGGTGTATATCAATGAAAGTACAATAGTTAGCTATAAAAAGCATTATTATATATCAAATAAAAAACAGCCTTCAACACAGTAGGTTGAATTGAAAAAGATGTGTACGTATACACTGCAATAATCTTTAGAACAAGAAGGTCCTGTTTCGTGTTGATTCTTGCATTCATTGGTTTGAAAAAATAATTTATTTTCTGCTGGGTTTGTTCGCTGCTTATTTCTTCAGTTAATAACTGACGTAAGTGTTCGTAATATGCAAACACATTTTCATTTGCCGATTGTTCAACATATTGAATAACGAAATTTAAATGGTCTTTCACTTCACTCACCTTAATTGTAGGCTGAGTAGTGTCTCCTACCTCTTCTTCCTCGTCCTCCGAAGATTCTGCTTCTTCCGAGTCATGCAGCGCATCCATGTTTATGCAAAACAATACAACGATTGATGTTTAATAGCTTGCTTGGAAATGTAAAACTCGTCAGATAAAAATAAGCATCCTTTATTATTACTACAATTTTTTTTATAACTGTCCGTTATAAGCGATGTCCGTTATAATAGGGTCCGTTATAATGAGGTTCTACTGTACAGTAAATTTCCACGTGAGAATTGCTAAAGCAGAATTAGCACCATTATGAATTTAATGCTGCTTGGAAAAATAAACATTATTTTGTTTACAAGTTATTTATTCGATGCATCAGAATATGCCAGAAAATAATTTTAGTTAATTAAACAAGAAATTTTTATTCTTTTTGAATTTCTTCTTATTCAGATTCGACGTGTCTCGAAAAACCTCGTGGTAACAAGAGTATTTCGGAGAAATCAATAGACCTGTCGCTTCAAGTTTTCAATCCCGAAATTTGTGTAAGATTTTGATTAATAATGTAGATATTTTTTGGAAGCATTCGAGGAAACAATGTGAAAAGATTACTTCTGTTCGTGAATATCAATTTTGTATTTAGTAAAATCGATTCAAAACATACACTATATGGTCAAAAGTATCCGGACAACCCGTGGTCGGGAGGCGGAGGCTCCTGAAGCACGTATTAATATGATGTCGGTCTCCCTTTTGCATCGATGACAGCCTGTACACATCTGGGAAGACTTTCCACCAGATAGGTGATCGCAGGAACTGACTTCCAGGCGGCCATGACAGCTGACACGGAAGATGGGCGATGTAGGTGGGCACGTAATCTGCGTTTTATTTCGTCCCACATATTTTCATTGAGATTGAGATTGGGACTCTGAGACGGCCAGTCACGTCCATGTCATCAAACAACGGCCGCACAAGCTTCGATGTGTGTACGGGACAGTTCTCCTGCTGGAAGAGAAATGGGCCTTCCCCAAACTGTTGCCAGATGTGGGAGGACAGCGTTATCCAGATGGCCCGATGCATCGCAGAGTTCATTTTGTCACAGAAACTAAAGGACCCAGGCCGAACCACGAAAAAACCTCCACACCATTATGCTGCCGCCACCGAACTTAACAGTTGGCACAATGCAGTCGGATAAGAAGCATTCGCCGGGTATCCGCCAAACCCACATGCGTCCATCGGACTGCCATATCGTGAAGCGAGATTCATCACTTCAAAGAACGTTTTTCCACTCTTCCCCATGTCCAATGGCGGTGAGGTCTGCACCATTGCAACCTTCGCATCGCATTGACGGCGGAGATGTTCGGCTTGTGAGCGGCCGCGTGGTCGTGGAAACCCAAGTAGTTTAGCTCTCGGCGAACAGTCCTGCTGCTAGCGACAACGCCCGACGCATGTTGGAACTCCGTCATCATCACTACCAACGGAGACTTGCGATTTTGCTTCCCTCGACAGGTACGGGCAGTCAGTTTTCTCGGTCTACCACTTCGTGCAGCTGTCGTTTCACTGCTCGACGTCTCCATTTCACAATTACATCACTCACAGTTGTTTTTGGCACGTGCAGCATGTCCGCAATTTCGGGAACCGATTTCCTACAACGGTGACACCCGACTATCATGCCACGTCTGAAGTCACTGAGGTCGCCTGACTTATTCATTTTATCGGGAACGCAGAATTTTGAACGCCCAAGCCCCCACCAACGCTTTTATAGCGTCCGATGACGCATCAAACCTCCTGACCTGCCCGATCCACTTCGTCGGAAGGGTGTTCGGATACTTTTGTCCATAAAGTGTACAAATACAACTGATTACAAGTTCTGAATTTAGCCAGTAGGTGTCCTAATATCAGATTGATACTTAACTTTTTTTATAAGGGAACTCTTAATGATACTATACATCTATCGGCAATCTACCACTGCTTTTTTGCCATAGATAAAGACAGAAATATATTAGAATAAATGCAATAATCTTGACGCCAATGATATGTCTAATTACCATTATCTAATTTACGATAAGTCTGAAACGGCCTTTAAATCTCAAGGATTCAACTGATACCATATGGTGATCTTAGTTGCCTGTAAGAAAAAGAATACACTGGCATTATACACTAACGTACCAGAAAAACTGAGACACCTGTCTACTATACGTAGGTCCTCCTTTCGATCGGATTACCGCAGTAACTCTATGGGCCGTGGTCTCCATGAGCTCTCTGAAGTACTGTGTAGATAGTATACACATGTCTTCTCAATAGTGGCCACAACTCCCTAATATTCGGTGTTGGTGGAACCCTGACACTGGTTCAACCGCATCCTATAAGTGTTGAAGTGTTTCTTAACCTTTTTTGCTTCACGGCGCACTTTTTTTATTTACAGAAATCCCGCGACACACCAAACTTTTTCACTGCTTTTATTGCCATACTAGCATCCATTGTAATACCTATGGTTTATAAAAAAATATAAGTCTATTTTAAACATTTAAAGACACTCTGAAATATATTTTTTAAGCCAATTTGCATGCGATTCATTACTCTATTAATCTTATTTGTTAGAATGAAAAAGAATGTAGTTTATATTTTTGTTTGCTCAGGTTATTTGATCTTGATTTTATTCTAGATATTAACATTAGTGTGAACCTAAATATCGATTACAAATGCAAACTCAGATTTTTCTAACTGCATATTGATTAAGAAGCTCTGTTCTCTGCGGTCTTGTGTGGTGGCGCATTGTCCTGCTGACAGAGCTCGATCTTGTCTGAGTGCATACTTGTCATAAGGGGTGCAAATAATCCTCAAGGATGGTGACATGGTGTCTGCCGGTCAATGATGTCTGCAGACGTATCAGAGGTCCTAATGCGTGCGAGCTGAAAACACCCCCACACCATAACAGAACCACCACGCCCTAGACTGTCTCCTGTTGGCATGCGAGATCCGTTACCTCATGGGGTTTTCTTCCCATGCGTAATTGTTCATTTGCCGAAACAGTTGGAACTGTGACTTGCAGGAACAGACAATAACTTTCCGGTCATCGGTCCAGTGGCAGTGTTCACTAGCCCAAGTAAGGTACAGAATCCTCTGCTGTTGGCTCAGCAATGGGAATCGAGTATCTTTCAGCTCCTGTTCTTCATAGTAGAAAGAGGACATTAAGATGTTAGCAACCCAATGGTACTTGTGGCATTGAATTATTCTATTATCTGCTACAATGCCGCGTACGGTCGGATGTTACAATGTTGCAATCCAAAATCTTCCAGAATTTTTCCTTCGGCCGCAAGTGGTATCATACGTTGGATGTCTGCTCTAATGTTGTGTAATCGTGGTAAATCCTTGAAATTGTTGCAAATTTCGTGTTGATTTCGGAGACGAAGGGACCCAACTCATTGGCACCCTTTATCAAGTTTCGTTCAAAGTCGATTAAATCTTGATTCGCTGCCATCATCACTAGGAGAGATATCCGCTTTATATGTACTTCAATTGCCGAAGATACCACTTAAAAGTGGAGTACGGTAGCATTTACTGGAAATGGAAGCGATGTCTAGCTCGTCAGCGTATTTGGACGCGTTTCTAGAGTTTGTTTGTAATTTAAATCCTGAAAAATTTACAGAGGCTTCTAATTTCAGTTGACAGGAAAGTTATAAGTTAATTTATCTTGTGTTGATTTAACATTTGTAACTTGAGGCGACCTAATTAATTTCATCACTAATTTATGAGACTGGATGTGAAATGAAGATAATGACTGTAATGTCGTGCCTTGGGACCATATTAGGTTCCTATCATTTTCGTTTGTTGATTTATTCAGCCGAATTCAGAGATGCTAGATATTTCATTTGTGACGGTATTTTCAAAAAACTAATTGTATTTCTTCCCTCTCCCCCGATTATTTTCAAACTGCTGGTTGGATCTTCTTGATACTTGATGTGCATATTCGAGAATTAGGAACGAGCTAACTTTACTTTTGATATCTTTTCCAAATAGCTTTGTTTTGAGAAATCAAAACAATGGATTTCTATGCTATTTCTATTAATATCTCGTTACATTTAATGTTTAAATTTAGAGACCAAGTGTATACTAAGTGACAGAACAGTTGTTTCACGCTTATTGGCGTTCATCAGTTAGGAGTAGTAAACAGTAACACCGAGGTCTTTGTTTTTTGCAATTTGAGGACCACTGAGATTCTGATGATCTCATTAAATTCTTAATCCATTACTCGTGGTTGGATCCTATTAAAATTAATCCTATTTATACAGTTTTAATAAAATAACTTGGATTTAATTTATTGGGTTTTTTTTTTACTTAAGAAAATGGAAAATGTGTAAAACTGCTTGTATTTACTACATGTTATAATTGGAATATAAATGTAGGCTTTTCTATTTCGTCTTTTTTTACAACGTAAAAAAAATAAAACAAAGGAATTTTAAGAAATAACATTTAAGGGAATGTAGGCTTTAAGTTCTTTCGGATTTCTTGTTTAACAATATTAATTAAGTTAATTAATTTGAAATTGGTCAAAGAATAAGATCCCTTTGAATATCTTATTAATAAATCAGACCTATCTTTCAACCGTCTGCCTTTGGTGGCGTTTGCTTTTCCCCATTCGCTCTCTCTCATCGATTTCACGGTTCTCGAGAAATTGGCGTCGGTGTGAAGCCGTTGGTCCATTCACTCACTCAGGCCCCACAAACCCATAAATCAGCCCTGAATGAAAGACCCAAGGACAGGGATTTGCTCTACCAGCCACGTACATTTATTATATTCCACTCTGGTCAAATATATAAAAAAAAAAGCAACTAAGAAGTACGAAGAATTTAAAGTATACTTTCTTAAAATCTTATTTCATTATTATTATTTTTTTTACGTCGTGGTAAAGAGAAAACCAAATGCTCAATTTATGTTCCAATTCTAATATCTATCGATTTCCATTTTCTGAAAAGCAATTAATTAATTCGCATTATTTACGTACAATTTTAAACCGGGTTAATTTTAATCGTATCAAACCACGCGAAATGGATTAGAGGTTTAATATACATTATTTAAGACAATGAGGTTTATTAACAGAAATAGGATAGAAATCCACTGTTTAGGTTCCACTGCTTTTCTTTGGGAATTTTTGTCATTTTCTCGATGAGGACCCATTCATTACCAAATTACCAAATTTTAATAAAAATCCGCCTCGCCGTTTAAGCGAAGCATTTCGGGGATTACTTCTGAGGAATGAGAGGGGTGGAGACTGAAACAAATGGGCATGTTAAGTTAAGTGGACCATGCTAAGTTCCAAATTTGAAGGATATTTGAAGTAGCAGCCATTTTAACGTAACACGCATACAGAGAAGAAAACTGTTCAAGTGGAACACTTCGCAGGCTCAGTAATAGACTACATATTTTAAGGAAAACCTTTTAGCCTTCAATTCTTTCAAAACATACATTTTTATCTACAGTCAATCTGCAATCGGATTCTATTGTGTGTTTGTTTTGTCTCCTGAATTTGTAATTCCTTTTCTATATTTCAATTGGTCAGGGGGAAAAAATTGCAGCTTTCTCTAGTTATCTTCCATTTTGCAAATCGAAACATCTTAATATTCTTTAAGATTCAGCGACATTTTTCACTGGTTCTATCCCTTGAATGTACAATGATCCCCTTTTACAGCTCGTTTTTACTTTATGAATACTTCAAATTCTTGACACATCTTACTCCAATTCGGATTTTTCCATTCCTTTGTCGGTATATTATTGTGTTGATGAATCCCTTCTCGAGGATCGGACAATTTCTAAGTTTCTCATTACCTTGTTTTTTTTTGTTTTGTTTTTTACAAGTTTCAAGGATAGTTCTCGAACGTTCTATCTTTATTGTTTCCAAGCCTTAGTATTAGTTATTAAAAAACAAAGTAGCTCTTTTTGAAGTTCTTTTCATAATGAAGTTTGTATAGTCTTATGAAACAAAGCATTATTTAAAAGATACCTACTAAATCCTCTTGAATTCTATCCAATGAAATGATTGCAACGAATATCCATATTAGAACACTCAGGAATTACTTGGAAACAATGAGCAGCGGTAAAAAAAAAAAAAGAATAAGGAGAAGCTGAGAAATTAAGAGCAACTTATGCACGAGAATACAACGAGAAAAGAAAGAGATAGAAGTAGTACTGCATACCTCCAACAATATTCGAATTGTGCTATGAAAACAAGCAGTTCAGAAGAACTTAAAAATCTATAACAATTTTATTACTTGTTTTTCTAAATCCTAAGGAAATTCATTTGAGGCTGGCGGAGGCCGGCATATGAATTTTCCTGTTTTAATTTTAATGTATATTTATTGTTTTATTTTAATTTTTGGAGGTGCCATATTCTTGTTCATAATAAACTTAAAACCTACTTTCCATAAAATGTTGTTTTGTTTTTTTTTAATTTTATTTTTTTATTAAAAAAAAAAAAAGTAAAAAAAAACCGAAAGCTGTTAGGAATTAACTTACATTCAAATTATAATATCTACTGAACACAATAGTAAAATTTTCCATTTTCTAAAAAAAAAAAAAAAAAATAATTAAATTCGCGTTATTTACTTAAATTACGTAAATCATGTTAATTTTAATGCGAAATGGATTAAGGTTTTAATATTCATTGTTTAAGACAATGAGATATTAACAGAAATAGGATAGAAATCCTTTGTTTAGATTCAAAATGTTTGAATCAGAATTTTGTAAGAGTATATCTTTTAGTATTAATTTCCAAGTTAAATTTTAACGTGTGTAATAATAAATTATTTAAAAATAGAACACCGAAATAAACCTGGATTTTAAAAAGTATATTTCACATATTATACAGACCTGGCAGTTTCAAGAATAACAAGATCCTCATCATCAGCGGAATCACCGTTGTTTATTTCGGTGTTCTCTGTTTTTAAGTGTTAATTTTTGAAAAGGATCCATTTGAAAAAGATTTCAAACATAAAGGCTAAAGGCATATTCCAGTCCTCGAATATGCATACCAAGTTTCCAGAAAATCCATCCAACAGTTCAGAAGTTATTGTGGTAGGGGACGAACACACACAGACTGAATGACTTGATGCTATTGAAAAATGGGCTAAAAAATTTTTGAAAAACTATTCTGTTCTACAATACAACCTTTAATATCCTTCCACTTCTATTTGAGCCAATCATGCCAACACGTGAATTAACATAGACTGCAGGAAAGAGAGAAAGTGAAGACAAACAGATAGGAATGAAAGAAATTATCTATTTCAACCCCTGGATTCGATCCCAGATTCAGACATTAGCCAAACCAGCAGGTTACCCCTGAACGGCCTTTGTAAAAATCGTATACAAGAAATGTCTCATTTCTAATTTATCATTGTTAAAAACAATCTTTCTTCAAATTTCTCACTTGCTGAAAATTGATTAAATCCCCAAATATTAAACTCGTCCAATTCCAATTCACTTAATCAAATTAAAGCTGGAATAAATTTAAAATGCATTGTGATAAATCTTAAACGTCCTCACTGAAAGCAAACTGCGAGAGTTAATGGTTGGATTCCAAAGCTTTTCTGTGAGGATCTTTTTAGTCATACAGAAATTACTCTGCAGGGATCAAAATGAAGTTTCAAATACAAAACTTGGAGTAAATACGCATTCCAATTTTCAAGAAGATCCACTAATTCAAAAGTTATTAAGAAGAACAAGCAGACTTATACATATACTCACTTGTACCGATAGTCATATGACTAGTTATACGCTGATCTATGCATCGCGTAGAGGGGACTGAGAATGCAGCAGTATGGGGGTCAACTTTTGAGAACCTGGTGGGAGGGGAGACCAAAATAATCATCCTCAAATATTAATTTGGACCATAAATAAGCTATAGATATGTATATAGAAAACCTTTTATCGCGTATGTAAATAGACAAACAAAGAAAAAGAATATTCAAGTAGAATAAAAAAATTGGTAGGCTCAGTTATTTTTTTTTTGAAAGTCGTGAATACAGCAACACAAATTTTTCATTTCTGAAAAGAAAAAGTTAATTTGGTATTATTTAATTAAGTTGTCTAAAGCCGATTAATTTTAACTAGTTGCGACCCGTGAAATATTCACGGAAGTAAAACAAATTCCACAATTTTGAAAAACACAAGATTGAAAAAGATGTTCTAAGCTAATTTTTTTAGAAGCCATGACTTCCACAACAGCCCATATTTAATTTGAATATCGGCTTATTTGTTAAAATATTATTATAATATTGTTAAAATAAAAAAAAATTAAAAATTGATTTACCACTTTCGAGGTAGCCAGCACTGCGGTTTCTCATCATGAAACATAATGACAACTTGCTGCCCTAAAAGAATAGGCTCGTCGAAATTAAACAATATTAACGGAAGTAAAACAAATGCCACATTTTTGAAATATCCTGAAATTTTTGAAAAACACAAGATTGAAAAAGATGTTCTAAGCTCATTTTTTAAAAGCCATGACTTCCGCAACAGCCCACATATAATTTGAATGACAAAGCCAAATTTTATTAAAGAAGGACCAAACACACAATAAGTAAAATAAATAAATAACATCTTCATTATAAAAACTTCATGACATGTTTCGAGGATCTTAATCCTCCTCCTCAGATGATAAACATAATATAAAGGAAAACTCTATGGCTCCGAACATAATATTTAAGCCAGAAAAGAATTTCAACAAATCAATACAAAGTAATAATCCAATAGTTTACAGTAATTGTTACCAAATTAATAAAGATGTTGTGCAACATTATTATATGAACTATCCTTTAACTTATTAGCATTGAACTTGATCATATTAATAAGATGCTGCATCTTTAGTCTTGATTGATGAATATGTTCTTCTAGCATAAGTTTAACAGCCATATTAAGTAGATTCTCAATTTTCCGATTAATCGTTTTGACTTTGATTAATCGTTGCAACTTACCAGTTGTAAATTAAAGTCAAAACGATTAATCGGAAAATTGAGAATCTACTTAATATGGCTGTTAAACTTATGCTAGAAGAACATATTCATCAATCAAGACTAAAGATGCAGCATCTTATTAATATGATCAAGTTCAATGCTAATAAGTTAAAGGATAGTTCATATAATAATGTTGCACAACATCTTTATTAATTTG
>JAFIDM010028352.1:0-15582 GCA_023159025.1 Thereuonema tuberculata | reverse complement strand
ACTGGGATCTCGTACAGCTTGCAACGCAGAAAAATGGACCCCTTCTTCCCAATAATGGTATCTCAATATTTTGTATTCATTTAGGTTTTCTTTCCTGAGGAAAAAGTTCGGATATTGGAACTATGAAACGTCGCCATATATTAACTTTAATTGTTAATATATGTGTAAAGATGCATTATGGGCTCTATATTTAATTACTCTTTAATATATATTCAATTCCTGTGAGGATTTATCAATAATCCCATCAACAGGTGCTTAATTTATTTATAAAAACTAATAATAATAATTATTTCAAATAATTTTTTCCCACTTTGAGTTTACACAATGAGAATTTCAAACAGATAAATTAAATACAGATTAAAAATTTATAAAATTATTACGTAGTCCACTTAATGCCTGAAATATCAAATAATCATTTTACATTTTTTATACATAGAATAAATAAAAGAAAAGAAAACCGTTTTTCCTCTCTTATCTTTATCTGGGAGCACGGCAGTGCCCCCGCCAAGACGAGCCGAAGGCAGGAAGGGCACTACGTACCTTTTCTGGAAGCGTTTCGTCGTATTTTCGAACCCTCATAGCTTCTGCCTGGATAATACTAGAGAGCTCAAATTGTCAGGATAAGATGCAGTTAGCAGACTAATGAAATACACTAAGTTTCATTTATTTAGCTTTTATACTTTGGATTTTATTAATACCTAAAATACGGCGATTCCGTCACTGATTGACTGACTGACTGACTCATGATCATCAAAACCTCTAGGGTACTTCCTGAAGTCCTAGAAAGCTGAAATTTGGTATGCAGGCTAGGATTAGCACACAAACAACAAAACAATTAAAAAATCCGTAACTTTCACCCTGCAACCCCTCATAAAGGGGAGGTCTGGTTATGTATTATCGAACGCTCATACCTTCGGCCTGGATAATACTAGAGAGCTCAAATTTTCAGGATAAGATGTAGTTACCATATTAATAAAATACGCTAAGTTTCATTTATCTAGCTGTTATACTTTGGATTTTATTAAGATCTGAAATACGTCGTACCCTTAATGCTTCGGCCTAAATAATACTAGAGAGCTCGAATTTTCAGGATAAGATGCAGTTAGCAGACTAATGAAATACGATACGTTTCTTTTATCTAGCTTTTATACTTTGGATTTTATTAATATCTAAAATACGTCCTATATATTTTAAAAAACCCTATATCTTGGTCAAAAAGTATGGCTTGGCCGTTTCATGGAACTATTTCATCCCACCCAAAACATTACATGTAAAATACGTTGCCAATGCTCATTACGCTTTCATTGTTAAAAAGTTATCAGATCTCATGTAGAGCTAAGCCCCTCACTCTACAAGACCTAACTCTAAAAACCCTACTACCTTGCTCAAAAAGTATGCCTTGGCATACTCCATATCCTTTACGTGACTCCGTGGGATTGTCTGTACGACAGCCACGAAACTGCCAAGCCATACTTTTTGACCAAGATATAGGGTTTTTAGAGTTAGGGCTTGTAGAGTTATGCCTTATAGGGTTAGGGGCTTCGCTCTACATGAGATATCATATCTTTTTAACACTGAAAGCGTTATGAGCATGTGAGTCTTGGCAACTTATTTTACATGAAATGTTTTGGGTGGGATAATTTCTTTTTCTTCTTCAGTAACTAAGTTATAACAATTGGCATTTACAAGAATTTCAAAATTTCATAAATTACAAATATAACTTAGAACACATTTTTATAAGCATTTACTAAAACTTCGAAATTCTATAAATTACTATTATAATTTAGAACATATTATAAACCAACTTTAATCTTCTATAAAATTTAAATCATTATGAAACCATCAATCATTTGTTCTTTGTTATATATAAATTCATAATAATTATTTATTAATTTTTAATAAAACTTTTGCTGTGGCGATAAGATTTTATTGTTAATAAGATTTTCCTTTCTTAAATTTTCATGGCTTTTATTAAACAGAAGCTTCATAACTTTTTTATTTTATTTTATAAATTAATAATAGCTTTCAGATCATTCATGTAGGTTCTTGTCTAAACTGAACTAGCTTAATTTATATCTAGAGTCAAAAATTGCAAAATATTTAATTTTGCAAAGTAATTTAATTTTGCAAAAGAAAGGGTTAACGTGCTGACAAATTTCACTGAAAATGTAATCGGAAAAGGCAATTGTTTTGTTTATTCTGTGCTGGGCTTAACAGACATTTTCAGTAATATAATTTTGATTGGCAAGAAATCTTTTATATCAGCGGTTCCCAGCCGGTGGGTCGCGGAAGGGTTACAGGTGGATCGCGATTTGATCCTAAAACTATCAGAAACCATCGAATAAACTATCAGAAAAGATAAAAAAAATCGTATATCGATCATATATAAGGAAGGGATACGATACAAATATGGGTAATTCTACATTCTTCTATTCCTATATATGTGGATGTATTCCGATAAGGAAAGGTGGGTCCCAGCTGAAAAACGATAAGGAAAGGTGGGTTGCCAGCTGAAAAACGATAAGGAAAGGTCGGTCGCCAGCTGAAAAAGGTTGGGAACCACTGTTTTATACGATAAAGTATATATGCTTTTAATTTTTTAGCATAGTAATAAATTTTTGTGCATGTTCTGAATAAAGGTTTCATTCATAGTTAATACTAAATATTTTATATTATTTACCACAGCTATTTTATTACAATTACAACATTTATTAAAATTATTGTGTAAGCATTTATCATTATGAAAATATGTGGTTGGTTTATGTGGTGGAATTTGTATTCTTGAGTTAAAAGACATTTTTTATTCATTTAAAACCACCTCATTGTCAATATATGTGTAAAGATATTATATTATATTATATTTATATTATATTATATTATATATGTGTAAAGATATCTTTTAGTAATATTAAAGTATTTTTGCAAACTTTGTTATTTTTTTTTCAAGATTTTTATCATTTTTTATTATTCTAATGTTATCTGCATAAATAAACATATCACAATTTTTTATATAATCACTTACTGATTCGTGGTGATGAATTAAGGTTTCAAGATTATTTCTTTAACAACAAAAACTTTCCTGAATTTCAGAAATCAGATGTGCTATATTAAAATTTCCAAATAAAAAAATAAAAAAGGTAATATTTGGAAAAAAAAAAAAAGTAGTTGTTTTCTTTTGATTATCGTTTGCATTATTTATGAGTTTTACTTGTCATTTGCAATTGAAGTGCAGATCGAATTGATTATATTTTTTCTTGTAAATAGAAATTGCTATCCACACCTTCTAGTGGGAAATTAAAAAAAAAAAAAAAAAAGAGTAAGGTAGGTGACCCAAAAGTGGCTAGAGTGCACAAGGTGGTCATTGCTTATATAGAATGGTAATACACAAAATAGTCTGTATATGGCACCTGCTACTTGACAGCTGTTGCACTCTAGCGCTGGCTACTGAAAACTAAGCCATTTTTTTGAACAAAAATACCTTACAGCTGAATATGCTAAGACCGCAAAATCTGATCTTGCCTCCAAAAAGGCGGTCTCCGTGTCTGGATCCTGATAGGATCTTCTTGGTTGTAAATATTAATGAAGTGTATACGTACACATCTTTTTCAATTCAATCTACTATGTTGAAGGCTGTTTTTTATTTGATGTACAATAAACACTTTTTGTAGCTAACTATTGTACTTTCATTGATATACACCCTGCTGCATTACACCCCTCTATGCATTATTTGTTATAAACCGGACTTTCATTAAAATGGACAACCTTCAGCACCTATTAGTCCGTTATAATGAGGTTCTACTGTATTCCTAATAGGACGCCACAGTGGCTATTCACTTTACCAATGTCGATGTTTTATTAAATTCGACTATGTCATCCATTTTTCGTGGACATCCTGTAAAGCCCTTACACTGATTTTGACTTACTTTCTTCTAATCGACTGCTTGCAGCGTTCGGGGCCATTCCTCTGCATCTTTTGCTTTTATCACCTTCGAATGAGATGCCTCGCCTAATACGCTTCATGATTTCTGTGAGGAAAAAACAAAACCATCAATTAAAAATTGTATTAATCATCTTATTCCATTGGACAAACTTAATTATTCCAATTGCTAAACAACACATTTAAGTCTGAACTCAGTTTTCTTGTTTTTATTAATCAATTATTTGATTTCTATATCATTTCCGTTTCAATTTATAAATATATTCAGAATTATATTCCCGGTAGCCTAGAGGTAAAACGCTTTACTGCGGGTTGGAGGAGCCGGCTTCAATCCCCGACCTCCGGCGGTGTCGGGGATTGTTCCACGCTGAATGGGTTCTAGGGTCTGTTCACAAAGCTCTCTGTAAAATGGGTACCTGTTTCCCATTTTGGGAGTACAGTCGGCTGAACATTAGGAGCCTACTTCCAGTGCCCCCATGTGCCACCGTCCCCATAGGATATAACTACACCTAAGTTGAATAGCGTGTGGTAGACATGCGTATACTTTCGAATACTTCAATTTCAGCGACTCCAAGCATAGTTGTTCAACAGAATATAGTTGGTGTATCAACTTTCGAATGCCATCATGGCAGACCGCAAAGTTGATTTTGGAGGCAACGAAAATAGTAAAGAAAAAAAGAAAAAGAAAAGTAAAAAAATAATTTAATACTCCAAGCTTAGTTGACATAAAAGAAATACATTACAGAAGAGGTATCTGGGGTTTTGTTTTTCGTTTGTTTGTTTGTTTTTTTGCTTTCTTTAAAGCGAACACCATGCAATTTTTCAGAAATTTAGTCGTGCGATTTTGACGTTACGAGCAGTTTTGAGCCCGTTTATTGATTATATCAACTCGTGACGTCAAAGTCGGACGACTAAATAGCTGAAAAATTCCATGGTGTTCGCGGGGCTTTAGATATCGTTGCTTGAGAATTGAAAATTGTACGCCCGGGTACCACGAGTTTCTGTTCCTTTATCCGACATTAATAGGGTATGTGAGCACCCCTCACCTGCATACAAAGTTTACAGCATGTGATCATGCTTATTACGACCTGATGAACCACCGCAGAGTCGTACATACCATTCATGGCTGTACATACAATGGGCGTACATACCATTCATGTGTATCCTTTGACGAACAGTAGTGGCAGATATCGTCTTACCAATGGCCGCTACAATCTTAGATGTCACACGTGTGGAGGTCGAGCTTCGATTCCGCTTGGCTACAACAGCAATATATCGATCTTCCCGGGGATCGTAACCATTGGACGACCGGCTACAGGTTTCGGACAACTGTTTGGCTGGTTTGGAATTGTTTCCATAATCGTGAAATGACGGAATGACGAACGCCGAAGAAACGAGCAACATCTGTTTTAGACTGTCCTGCTTCAATGCGTCCGACAGCCCGCCAGCGCTCAGAATCTTCCATTCGTCTCCTGGAAGCCATAAAAACACGTCTAGCTTGAAAAAAAAATGGTACGAATGTTTTAAACACCACTTTAATCAGCACTTACATGCAACTCCTGTCACCCTTCACAATGCAGGCATCTTATACGACTGCCTGTTTTGCATAATTCTCGACGCGAAACCGTGATTGGCTGTAATATATATAATTTGCATAATGCCTTCTAACTTTGCAGCAAATTTCAGCTTCTTTAATTCAGATCGGCTTACGGAAATTAATGTTTTCCTCTCCGTGCTTAACTTTTGGAAGTAAGTGTAGAAGCACCGATCTCACACCTTAATAACACAATAGACTTTATCACTTCTTCCTTGATCAATAAATAAACAAAGCAAAAAAAAAATAATAATTTCGAACTATTTGTAAAAAATTAAAAGAGTTTTAAAACATTCTGCTAGCATTTAGTCAAGCCTCTTTTTCTTTCTAAAGGTATAACTTGCTTCCCCTAGAGATCACTCTGGTCAAAGTTTGTAATCGACATTTCACCCACTTTGCGATGAGCTGCAGAGTTGAAAATTAGCATACACACTCATTTTGGATGACAATGCTCTTCCATGCAAAAATAATACAGATAAGTTGTTTCGATACGTAGGAATTAATCATTTAAATTTTCAAATAAGCTGATGTTTTCCTGCAAAACTCTCTAAGAACTGATGGTTCGTTTTCCATTTTTAAATAAACCTCGCACAGTTTTGGACGAATCAAGTAGGGCCTTTGGATTTCCCAAGCAATTATACACTTAATTATATTCTTAAGTACGAATTTGAATACAAAATGTAGTTATGGCGTTCAAATTATCGCGAAGAGATATCACTCGGTCATCGGCGACTTCGCTTACGTGGTATATAAGAGAGTTAGTATAAATAATGTATTGCTTCGTCAGTATATATTCTAAACTTGGAACGCTATAGAGAATATATTTATAGGCGAATCCGAAAATTATGAGAAAATGTAGTTCAATAAGTGAATAAAAATCTGTTTTGAAAATGAGAGAGATTTTTAGTCATATGAATTTCTTCTTCGATTACAAAATTTGAGACGAAGAAGTAGAAAATAAATTATATGCATCGTATTTACTCGCTTATTTTTCGCCCTCGCGTAATTGACGCACCCCAAATTTTAAGGCCATATTTTGGATTTTTTTCTCGCATAATTTTCTCAGTGTCGAATAGTAGACTGGTCATTTATAATGGTAAAGGGCCTCACCATGCTCGTCTTAAACTGCCTTCGACCCGATCGTAAATTGCTTTCCTGAAGGTCGCTTCTCGCTTACAAGCCCCCTCCCCCCTCCAACTGAGGTTTGCTACAACTCTGGGTAGTGATAAACCCGCGATCGGTGTACTTGTTTACTACTAAATATAGTAGTTCCACGCCAGTTTTAAAGTTCGTGTAATTCGGGATACATGGGAACCGAGCTGCTGTGAGAGAAGTTGCTGTTCCGTAAGGATTTTTTTTATTTCTCGCATAATTTACGCATCCCTATTTCAAAACGATTTTTTCTTCCAAAAAAGTGCGAAAAATACGCGAGTAAATACGGTATATATAAAAAAAAGGCTTTTATTTAAAATGCACTAAAATGAAGAAATAATTGTCTCCACAATCACAAAAACGATTTAACATCGCTAAAATAAGATTTGGGTGCCCCTAATAATGCAATACATGACTGTAACTTAACTACAACATATTATACAATTACCCTCAATACAGATACTTTACATCAACACAAGTTGCAACATACCATATGGAAATTCAGTAAAACCTCGTTAAGTTGTCACTCAAGGGACCAAACAGTTTTGACGACTTAAGCGGAGTGGAAATTTTTGAATAAACAAAACAAAAAAACACTGAAGTACAGTATTTTTATGAATTGCTGTAGGATTTGGTGAGAAAAACAAGATTTTCGGAAATTAATTCATGCAAATGAATGAGTGGAAAATAAAAAAAATAAAAAAAAAAACATTTTTTATAGTTACCACATTTTAATCGTTTTAACGAAAGGCAATGTCTGTCTTTGAAACGTTCCAGCCAACCATTGCTGCCGCCGAAATCTTCAATGTTCAACCCCTTAGCAATTTCCATAGCTTTTTCTTTGAGAATCACGGCGGAAATCGGCACATTTTGCGATCTGACATGTTTTAGCTATCGAACTAAAACCTCCTCGATCTCGTCAAACTTCGATTCCTCATTCTCTTTTTATCTTTGCAGTCAGTGTTTAATGTAGTCCTGTGAATATGATGTTCTTTGGCATAAGCTGTTTTCGAAACATTTGATTTTTAAAAAGTGCAATGAAGTCTTTTTTTCTTTAAAAGATAACGAGGTAAGTTTTCGTTTCCCTTGAATGTTAAAAACGTAATCGAACCACGAAATTGCAAGAGAAAAAAATAGCCCTTATAGTTAGGCTCACCGTAACCTTCGTAATACTGTATCTATTTACGGTACATTACGAAGGCTACGGGCTTACTAGCTATGAAATGAAGTCACACTCATGAGCGGTCAAGAAAAACATCTACACTCGACAGAGAAGTGTGCTTTGAATGATTAGCAGCGAGATTCCAAGAACCCAAATCCTCCGAAGGGGTAGGAAAGGAATGAAGTGATAGGCATGGTCGAAAATTCCCCGTGAAATCTTGTCTTTCTTAAAGTGAAGGGCGGGGCTCAAGAGACAACACGATGGCATGCAAAATAGAGAAGATGCTTTTGGCCATTTTTGAGGGTGACGAGTTATCCGGAGTAGAATTAAATTTGATGACGGGTAAAGGAGGGTTATTTTACATTATTGTATATGAGACTTTGTCGGGACCAAAGGAAAACGACGACTTAAACGGAGTGACGACTTATCCGGTTAACAACTTAACGAGGTTTTACTGTATTTACTTTTTAGGTTTGAATGGCTTAATTGAAATTGAATAACGGTAATCTTATGCGCCCAAGGCTTTTATTTTAGCGACATTAAATCGTACAATCTTTTGATTATGGAAATAAAATTATTTCTTCTTTTCAGTGCATTTTAAATAAAACATTTTTTTTAAAATATCTTGTTTTTTAATTTATTTTAAAATTATTTAGCCTTTGATTTCAATGAAATATCTTGACTTTAAGCCACGAGTTATTCAGACCGATATCTAAACATTGAAAAAAAAAATAAGTTTTTAGTTTCCATTCATTTAAAAAAAAAAAAGAAAAAACCTGAGTGCTCTTTGCTATATTTCTCTAATTACTTTCATGTCAAGAAGTTAACTAACTAGCCATCGTTTTGAACGTAACTGGCTGCAACAAATTTCCTTTTTGAATTTTGGCGTCGCAGTGACAGGAGAGAGAGCGAAATTTTCACAGTTGTTGTTCATCATTTTTGAGTTGTTCATCAAAGCTATGAATCTAGGACGAAACAGCTGTCACAGATCCCTCGGATGATAAGCTGTGGTTTGGAAAATATACATTTTTTTTTACCCTATTCATATTTTACCAATGCACTTTGCACCGTCGTTATTTGTTCTTTATCAAAACGTAATAATGTCATCTGCGGCTCTTCTCCCATTGTAGATTTGAGGTGTAATTAATTTCTATTTCTGTATTTGAATTACAACATTAATATAAGAATTATCCTCTCCTCTCCTTAATTTGTGGGTTTCCGATCAATCTCAGATCACAGTTTAGGGGGCGTTTATGAAATAATTTCGTGAGGTGTTTTTTAAACCCCCCCTCCTCCTCACTTGAGATTTCCCTATAATTTTTAAATAATTAAATTTATTTGATATTTTCATGTATTTTCCTTCATACCACTAAATACCTAAAGCATTACTGCTGTTTTCTATGAAATACATTTTTTCTGTGAAAGAGGAGAAAAATGATACTATGTTTAAGGTGCACTATAACGAATTTAATTAAATTTAGTAAAAGTAAAAAAAAATAGGCTGCGACACCACCTTCCCTAATTCTTCACTCACTCCATGGGCATTCATATGCTTCCTCTATTGTAATGATTGGACACATGACGTCCATGTCTTTTGGCAGTTTAGGAAGACAGTCATTAGACGTACTCTACAACCCCCTCATGCAGCCACTCCAGCCTATCGTTCACAGCGCACAGCAGCTCCTCAGCCCGACGGGTGACGGGTGATGGGTTGCATGCAGTGAGATTTTGATGAATGAAATCTGACACATGCGCGGGGCTTGTTTCAAATCGGGGTATCCCGGGCATAAATAATATTGCAAAATGTTATAATCTGCTATAATATGTATATTCTCTGAATTAAAAAGTTAACGTGAGATTTTCATTGACACCCCCCCCTCTCTAAATGAGATTTGGTGAGATTTTGCCGGACCTCTCCCCCATTTTGTAATTAATGGACGCCCCTTTACACAAATAGGAATTACAAATAGAAGTGTGTGGCAAATTAAAAATTACCCGTAGGTATAACTGGACATTCGACAGAGTTACGCTGACGATAGTCGTAAGGTCGATTTGGTTGCAAGTTGTACGAGAAGTCTTTGAGAAGTCAACATGGTAATCACATTAAGTCATACATGTATATGTCAAATAACTTTTACAGATTTGTAACATGCAAAGATATTGCAAATATGTAACAGTTATTAATATAGTTATATTATATAGTAGAGTGCAGGTAAGCGATTTCAATACAGCCAAAATACATTCTAAGAATAGCATACACTATATTTTTCTGTACACACACACTGGCAACAATAGCATAACAATAAAGAGTAAATACGATATCTCTAACATAGCCGTTTATTACACTACGTTTATAGATGTAAAGTACTGTACTGTACAGTATTACAAGCTTGATTGGTATTGTACCACTAATCCACTGGAAGCAGAGTCGGTTTTGTTAACGAAGGAACGCCTAGAACCTGTTACGTAGATACTTACGCCTACAATAAATCTGACGCAACTCGGAAAGTATCTGGGAGGACTTTACAGGGAGTTTGTCGAAACTGCGAATGGTCGTATCTCGAGGTTTACTGTAAGTGCACAATCTGGAAGGCGTGACGAGGAATGAAAATGAGAAAATGTACTTAGGAAAATCCTGAAAACCAAAAACACTACAATAACGCAGGGATGATTTTTTGATTAACTTTTACAGTATTTATAATAGTTTCTAATCCGAAAAGTACCGTTCTGTTTAACTTAATATTGATAACTCAGGATAATTAAGATACGTGAAGATTAAATAAATGCAAATACACCATCAATAATACGAAAATAAGAACATCCTACAACCTACATTTAGAACCAACAAAATAGAATTGAGAACATTTTTTTTTCTTTTTATTGTCTTTCAAGTTACAGATTACAAATACAAGCATTCCGCTAATGTAAGACAATACAATTTTAATGATTTTTACAATTCTAGTTAAAAGATGTATGTCAGCAAACCGGCGATAAAGATCATTTTCAATATTAATATAGTCTTTATTTCAATTATTTGCCGATTTCAAACTACAGAAAACATACTAACATGAACCATTAAAAAACTACATTGGAAATTTATTATTTAAGTTATTTTTCAATTTGTGATATGAACTTATTATAGAGAAAAAACATGAAGTTTAAAGTACGGTTTTCATTAATTTTTTCTTTTTATTTTGAAACTAGAAAACTGTTTCTAAAATCGTTAAGATTTATAAAAATTCAAACTAAAGTACTTTTTTTTAAAGAACTTTCATTAATAGCATTTGAAAATAAATAACGAAGTTACATAAATAGAATTAAAAACAATTTTACTACTTTGTAATTTTAATGTCAATTTAGCCAGATATATTGCACTGTTTCCCAAAAACGAGGGGTGCTAGTATGTCTTTTTTTTTGGTTGGCTGGTAGCTTTTTTCTTTTTTTTTTAACTGAAATAGGAGGATTGTATAATACCAAAAGGGAGGGCAGGGCGAGAGACTTAAGTTTGGAAACCAGTGAAATTGAAAATCCATAATGGCGACTAAATGCACCTGAACTTGAATAATGCAAGTCTATTTTACCAGTTATTTTTAATCACATGATTTTCGGAATGTTTTTTTTTTTCTGAACCAAGTAACTGAACATGAACTGTAACATTTAATTTGTCCCCCCCCCCTTCTCCTCCTTAATATTCCTGGAGTGCTGGATTATTCTCAATCACTTCCATCAAAATCTGTTACGATATCACCTTCCTCCAATTCGTAACAGGGTTCTTCGTATCGCTGCTTTTCCTTGTCTTGCATCTCACTGTAATCCTCCTTCAATTCCTTGCGTTCAGGAACCGCTTCGAGCTGGTTGCAAGAATTCTCCTCCAAATCCAACTGTTTCACCTGGCACTGAATCAATTCATCCAGTGAAATGATTTTCTTTCTTTCACATTCCTCCAGGTCTTCGGATTCTTGTGCCGTGTCCGTTCCAGAATGCTCCCTCGTCCCTCTTTGTTGACTATCACGAACTTCAGGATTCCTGCACTCAACACCAACATCCTTTTCTGTAGAAATCTTCGCCCAATTTTCCTCCGTCTTCTCATTTTCTTTCTTCGAGGTATGGGAAGTTACGTCCCCTGTGGCTTCCTTCAGCTTGTTTTCCTCTTCCAAAGATCTATTCCCCTTTCTTGAAGCAGCCTCACCATCACAAGTACAGAACATGAATTGGCTCTGCCTCTCTTTCAACTGAAGATTCTTCTGGAAATGATCATTCTTTAGCATCTGGTTTTCATCTAAAATATTATTATAACTCAACTCAAGTTTCTCTAGTTTCTCCCTTGTGATTATAAGCTGTCTTTTCCTTGTGTTTTTCTTCTTGTATTTCCTGCACCAATTCTCCATCGAGTGAGAACAATTCTCAATGGTCTGCGTACACACATCCACTAAGTCGCGAGTCACTACTTTGATGTCAGTCTCTTCATTCGGATTTTCGCTAGTGTCAAAGGCTGAACAGTGACTGGCATGGTCATCTTCTTTGGCTCCCAATGACGCAATCTCTGTGATACAGGCTGTCTCGTTTTGAACAGCTGCCTTCTCCTGTTCTTCAGTGGGTTTTTGAAACGCAGGGGCCTGGTAATATTGTGACTGTGAATACTCAAAATTCGAATTGTCTGAAGACACCTTCAATCCTGAGAACTGAGCATTCGTCCAAGAGACCTGCCAAGTATTCAAATTAGAAAAGTCCACGTTCTGACTGAGATCTTCGGCTGTTTTAGGTGTGGACTGATTTTCCTGTGGTTGCTGTTCCGCAGCAGCGAAATAATCATTCTCCAGCGCCTGTCTGCAAACCTCCACCAGGTGGCTTAAGTTACTGATTGCCGAGTCCTTGATGCTCATCATTCGTTTTAAACAGATCAAGTGGTTGTTCATGTTCTCCGATTCGTAATGTCGTTTCTCGAGGGTTGATTTCTCACTGCGTAGATTCTCGATGGTGATGTTGGCATCGTTAGCATTCTTCATCAGCCAGGACTTCTCGACCTCCAGACATTTGATTTTGTTGTTGATCCTACTTATGTGCTTATTGGCCTGTTCCACGTCGTTCTGAGTGCGGATCAGAAAGTTCTTGCTTTCGGTTAGTTTCTGTATCAAGGAGCTTATTTCGGCCGCCTTGTCTACGGAGTCTTTTTCCATTTCCGCCACTCTGGACTCCAGTACGGAGTTGGCCTTCTCCAGCAGCTTACAGCGCTTATTGGTGACCAAAATTTCCTCCTCGCAAACGTCCAGTTTCCTTGAGAGTTGGCTTTTTTGTTCCACGAGGGCGTTCTTTTCTGCCTCCAACTTCTCTGTCTGGCATCTCAGTCTGTTAAGTTCTTCTTCCAACTTTTTCTTCTCGGTTCCTACGACCTCATCTGTCTTGTTCATCATCCTCACATCGGACTGCCTTGCCTTGAACAAGCTTTCCTCATCAGGGGCATATACAGTGTTCTTCTGCACATCCTTCGATGGCTTCCTGAAAGCCTCTCGTTGCAGTCTCACACCTCCTACGACCTTTTCAAGAACGTCTTTCCGACTACGACTATCGCTAGTGCTTTTTTGAAGTTTCATCTTGTCGATCTTCTTCGATTTCTCTGAGGACACTGTCGCCTGCTTGATGATGTCTTGCTTCTTCTTCACTTTAAGCTTCTTATTTTCGAGCTGCTCTTTGCCTTCGATTCGTTTCGACTCTTTCCACTGTTTCTTCTTTCCTTTTCTCTCGGCCGGGACACCAGTGAAGGATTTGCTCTGCTGACAGGACATACTGACGGACTGACAGCGGTGTCAACCAACTGCACATTGCTCATGTGGGCTTCATCGGATCGTGTGGTCGACTTCCTCTTTCTCTTTTTCTGTGATTTCTTCGATTCGAAATCATTCTCAAACAACGTAGAGCAACCATCATCGTCATCAACTAAAAGAAAAGAAAGGATAGGTTAAAATTTTTATCTTAATAAACTTAATTATTAAAACTTAAGGCTTAATAATACTAAGTTACAGAATCGTACCTCGCATTAAGTACTTACAACGTTATAGGCGAAGATTTCTTTTCGAGCGAAGTTTTAACGTTATCCAATCATCAATTGACAAAAATCACGTTCTATTATAGAAGCACAAACAAGTTATTCTTTTTTTATTACTTTATACTTCACATGCATTACAGCTTTTAAGTGGTGGTTTTTTTAGGTCCTCAAGCAAGCACCATGATGGCGCTGTTCAAAAGGGATAGGAGTTTATTGCAAGCACTGTAAAATATGGAAGTATAATTCAAAGATTAAAGACCTTAAGGTCACCACTCAAAAGTGCTTTAATCTGATTGTCTGTCTTGAATTTTCTTATCAGAAAATGATTTAACGAAACTGCGCATTAAGAAATAAATAAAGCCAACGCCATCTTGAAAACAAGCGTTTCAACTGCTTTCTAGATGGCGTTGACAAAACGAAGGGAACAATTGATACATGATCCACCTAAAGGTTAAAGTTAAAGGACCCTATATACAGGCCATGTACTTGATAAAGGACTTAAAAGGAACAAAAACAACTTCACTTATAAAAGATATGCAAATGATATACTGTATATATTATTGATATTTTACGGTATGGAAGAGATAGCTAATTTTATAGTGTTTTTTTTGTGGGCTTTTTTTTCAAAATATTAATGAAATGGACAAAAATATAAAATATGCTACAGAAAAACAAGTTAGTAATGAACTTCCATATCTGGATTTAGTGTTGATACATAAAGGGAGCTATACAGGCAGCCCTCGTTTTACGATGGTGTTGCATTCCTACGGCGTCGTCGGAAATCGATTCGTTAACGTGACCTCCCAGTTCTCCAGATCTTACTCCTTGTGATAATTTCTTATGGGGTACATTAAGGACAAAGTGTTTGTACTGCCCTTTCCATGGGATCTCAACGACGTGAAAATGCGCATTTCGACTGCAATTACAACAATAGATGAATCAAAGCTACGTCGCATTTGGGAAGACTTTCAGTACCGTTTGGACATGTGTCCTATTAACAATGGTGGCCATATTGAACATTTATAAGCAATGCATACAAAACAAACTTGAACATCTGCTCTATCCAACTGTACCATTAGTTGCACCATAACTGCAATAGCGGTTGTACAGGAAAGTTTTGAAATCGTTCTAAACATTTTTAATCACCTTGAATATATAAAAAGCAGATGTATAAAAATCACTGTTATTTACTAAAAGAGGAGAAACTAATGCAAAGGATGTAATCTATATATTTAATTTTATATACATACATACATATATATATATATATATATATATAAGAACATATTAATTTTTACTGGCCTTTACTTCTCCGAAATCTTAAGACAGAAATACAAATAAGGTTTTTAATGTTAAGTATAGTATCAAGGATGACTATTTTTTATTTTTCATCTACGTGGGTCAACCGGAAGTCACGTGACATTAAAGTCAACTTCTAAACCGTTCATTTTAGATGACCAAAATGCAAAGACAAGTTGTTCCTCTTTTTAAGATGAACTTTTTACAGGTAGTCCCGGTCCCGGTCAACGACCCGTGATCACTAAACATTCCGGGTTTGCTTGTTTATAAAATAAAATATAGATTGTGCAGAGAAACATATTTTGGCAATACGGGTGGAATACTGAAGGAAAGGGGTTTTGAACACATAGCTGTATATAGGAATAACTGTATTAGGAAGCATCCTGATCCTATAA
>JAFIDM010028351.1:1005-18759 GCA_023159025.1 Thereuonema tuberculata | reverse complement strand
GCGAAAGCATATTTATTGTCCGGTTGGCGATTTCTCTCCATAAATAAATTTATTATAGTAGAAACTAAATACTTAAAACTCTTTCCTGTTTACATTGTGGAGCCAGCATTTCAAACGAATTTTATTTCGTTCATCCTCCGGAAAGCGAAAAAAAAAGCTCTGCTCTGTTGCTACATCTGAATCAGAACAACTAGGCATTCTATTTTATCGAAAAAAAAAAGATTAAAAAGTACAAGCAAAATGATGCAGTTGCTTTATAAAATCGGCGTCGCAGCCGAGCACAAGTTACGCGATGGATCCAAAATGGCAGCGCATGGGTCACGTGGTGGTCTTAGAGACCATCACGTACCGGCCTGGTCGGCAAATGGAAAAGCAAATGCTTTTCATAATTGTCTCGACGCAAAGACCATACAGTGACTTTAAATCTTCCTGGCGACAATGACTGAGCATGCGCGGACAGTTCAATTCGAGTTATCTAACCTAATCTACTCTACAAGCAGTTGTGAGATTTTTGTGAAAATAAAGATATCTTAATATTTTTTTCAAGGTAAGTAATATTTTATATCATTATCTTTTGTCAATATTTAATCAGATACACAATTGGATATTGTAGCTTTGTTAATTTTAATACAGCAATAAGTAGCCCAAAATGGCCAGGGTGAGCCATATGTGGATTTCTTTTTTAAATATTTGATAACTTATTTATCGCTTAATTTTTTTTTTATAAAATATTTATTTATTAATAAGTTAA
The DNA here is from genome assembly GCA_023159025.1 of Thereuonema tuberculata. NCBI lineage: Eukaryota > Metazoa > Arthropoda > Chilopoda > Scutigeromorpha > Scutigeridae > Thereuonema > Thereuonema tuberculata. The sequence continues at coordinate 18,008 of JAFIDM010028351.1, read as the reverse complement.
TCACTTTTTTACGTAAAGTATTTATTTAGTTATTGATCAATATTTCTTTTTTTTTTGTTTTTTTTGTTTCAGATGGTTTTGTTAGGAAAAAGGCTCAAAGTTAATCAAACCAGGTTCGTATTCAATGTATTTCAAAGGGTATTAAATCACACAGAAACGTTCTTCAATAAATCTTAAAGAATCCAATCCGAAACCCTCTGAATTTTCAAAATATTAGTTCTGCTATATTTATTCGGAAGATAGACTTCTTGACATACGTCTTTGTACTTCATGTTGCAAATATGTTTATAAAGATTGTGTTAGACTTACAGCAAACGAACCATGACCATTTTCTTGCCCAGATGAGAAATCTTATTTTATCAGTCGATTCATTGAACAGTTCGATTTATTGAAACTGCAACAGTCCATGTTTCATGCCTAAGTATTAAGTTTTAACATTAGTCATTTTTTAATTTGCAATTTTTCTTGTAATCTGATTTTTCAACTCACGTGTGCTTTACTTATAGTAAAATATTTTTTCCATTTTCTTTTTTGTTGCTTCCATGATTATTTTCACAATTTTTCCATAATTATAAAAGTGGACCATATTGGGAGCACCCTGTTTTCAATACGGCGCACATGTCACTTTTCATATTTCGAATTATTGCATGTTTTGTATGATAGTCACAAAAACCAATTTTTTTTTTCTAAGTTACTCACTGAACCTCTCTAACCAACAGCCTAATTCTTTTTCAAAAATATTTTGTAGACGATAAAAAAAAAGTCAAATCTTAGGAGGGCCAAAAAGAGCGCCCCTATCTTGTATGAAAATAAAGTTTTTACTTCAGTTAAAATTAATAAAAAATAGTTCTTACTCACTGATAAATTACAGAAATCAAAGAGTATAGACCATTAAATAATTATCAGAAAAAGAGGATTGTGTAGGCAAATACATAATTCATTACATTTTTTAAAACTTAAAATTTTGCCTATCTCTTCAGTCACTTCTCATTTAGGACCTAAAATTAAAGAATCAAATCGTCCTTAAAAGATATAAATTCAACATGTCATTTAGTCAATTATAATAAAAAATTACGCAAAGTACAATTATACAAGTTTCAAAACCCATAGGTTCTTTGTCAGGGAATTATCTTTTAAGAGACTGCCGTATTACATAGGCAATTCCCATACGTTTGCAAAAGGAAGTAAATTGATAAACCTTGTCTGAATAAACGCTTTCACAGTAAAAAAACAAAAAATTATCCCTTCAAAGTTATAACAGTTTTGAATGTGCTTAATTTTATTTCATCTAAATTATGGGAAAGTCTATATTAAAAAAAAAAAATCTTCTATTTACAAGTTTTTTGTTACTCCTGACACCTTTCAAATGAGTAGGGATTCAGGAGTTACTGAGTTGTGTTAACTTTCATTTTGGTAAGTGTTATTTTTTTAATAAAAATATGGTTGTAGGGTTTTTCAAAATAACTAATATTAACCCAATCCACAGATGATATTTATTTTTTAAAACGACGAATCACTGATTAAGCGAAATTTTCACTCTTTCTGTTAGGATCATTAAAATATGATCTACACATTCTCTCTACCATTGAAATACACTCAGCTAAAAAAATACACTCATTGCTAAAAAAATTACATCACCCAGAACGAATGAACTGGAACGATGAAAGATTCCAGTTCAGCTACGATTGCCCGCCGAGGACTGGCACCGTAGTGTTTGTTTCGCTATGTACTATACGGGCAATTAAACAGCCGTTCTATAACTGTTGTGCATTTTGTAATCAGTGTGGTTGTAGAGTGCTGGTCTCTAAGTCCTCAGCATGGCTGAACGACTCATTCGATGCAATTTTCAACAACAGACAGTTTTACAGACATCCTTTTATTGGATTGTGGGGAGCAAGCTGGTCTTTCTGTCGAATTGGCCGCCACCTGGACTGATCGACGGTGGTCTCACAACAACTGCTTGTGGAGTTGATTGAGTTAGATAACTCGAATTGAACTGTCCTGCGCATGCTCAGTCTCTGTCGCCAGTAAGATTTATTATGTGGTGCCATCTGCCGAATTCCACCCGAAAAATTACCGAAATAAGGAAGGAAAATAACCGAAATAAGGAAGGAAAATAACCGAAATAAGGAAGGAAAGCAACCGAAATAAGGAAGGAAAATAACCGAAATATTGGGACCGGGCAATTTCGGGAACACTTACTGCATTTCAAAAGATCTTAGTAGGATGAAGATTTCAGTAAATTAATTAGTATAAATATTACTGTTTTTTGTATTTTGTTTACTTCCATAAATACAATATCAATTTATTTTGTTAATTAATTTTAGGTTTTTTTTTTTTTTGTTTGTAACAGAATGGAAAGGAATGAAATCACCAAAGAAATTATTCACTTTTTGTTCAAAACTCAGTTCATTTTTATAATGTAAATTTAAATATAAAGAAATTTTAAATTGTATCTTTTATAAAATATCTGATCATGTAACACATATTTAAGAAGAAATTAAAATATTAGCGATTTTCATTCTAAAGCTCTGCTATCAAGTGTATTGATTTTCTTACTCACAAACAAGATAACCGAACCCTAATAATTTTTCATTTCGTGTAAAAGAAAATACTTTTATCTGTATTTCTATCGTCTATCGTCTTTACTTGAAAAAAAAAAAAATCTTTCCATTTTGAAACAATTTAACGTGCCGTTAACAATATAACAAGTAATCAACTAATTCGGCACAAATATAAAAAAGTTAATTAATCCCAATAAAATACAAAATGACGTTTCGAAACTCGACAATTATTGTTTCTTTATGAAATTATTAAAAAAAAGAATCCTCACCTTACTTTAAAAGATAAATGCGTCCTCCCTTTACGAGAGTCGTCAGTCAAATGAGACAGATTGTCGCTAGGAACCTTGGGAGCTGAAGGAGAAGGAAGACCTCCTGGCGAGATGTTTAAAAGTAAGAACCGGAAGTAGATGAAACTAACATCGCTTCAAGAAAGGGAAATGGCAATGGGACGGAGTGAGTTACAAGCCATATTCCAAAACATAAAGAAACAATAATAATAACAAAGTTTAGAAACGTCATTTTATATTTTATTGGGATTAATTAACTTTTTTATATTTGTGCCGAATTAGTTGATTACTTGTTCTTTCCATTTATTTGAAAAACTTAATACGCGCCGAGATGAAATGATAAGATGAGCGAAATGACAATAGAAAAGGATTACAATGACTTGATAAAAGTCGAAATTTCTCGTCCAGTTCCGTTAAACAAGCTTAGATACGAGAAAGAAGGTAGAACATGATTGAGCATGCTGAATACAAGCAATTAGAACACGTAGAATAGAAGAAGCATGTTCCACCTTAATGCATGGGCACACTTGGTAGTTATACAGGAGCCTAACCATTTAGGAGCCCGTTGGTGAATTTATTACCAACTGATTAATATTAATTACACAGGCCTGCAATGAAAAAATTGCTAAAATCTATAGCAAAAAACAGTTTGCTATAGATTTGTAGGGGATCATTGCTATAGATTTCTAAATGCCGATTTCAGAAAAAAAAAAAAACTTAAAAAATTTCATCACCCACCATTTTTTTACAAAAGCAATTTTTCGATTTCAGTATTTATTGCATTTTTTCCAGTTTCTAAATAAAAAATTTAATTATGGGTCTTAATGATGTAATAAATACATTAAAAAAGTAAAATAATTGATAAAAATATGAAAGTTAAAGAATAAAATAATAAAATCTTTTACGTGTGTTGCTGAAGTTGTAGTGACTAAAAAGATTACACACATAAAAATATGGATGTCTCAAAAAAATGTACTAACACTTTGTTGTACTAACTATCGAAGTGTTAGTACATTATTTTGAGACACCCTGTATATTTAAAAAGGTTAAAATGCGACATTTTTTTCATCCAAGTATGGGGATGAAACATGTTGCATTTTTATCCTTTTTATTAATTTTTAAATAATTTTGTCAAGATTTCATTTACTGCAGGAATGTCCCTGGACTGAAGGAGAGGTTTAATACCAGGCACGTAACCAGGATTTTGTTATGGTAGGGGGTTTAATTTTATTAAAGGGGAGTCCATTACATTAAAGTTTTATAAATTACTGCTTTCTTTAAATGAAACTTTAAAAGCGAAATGATCGTAATACTAAAGCCCCACGAACACCATCCAACTTTGCACCAACTTAGTCGGTCGATTTTGACGTCACGAGTTGGTAGATGCAGTTTTGAACCCGTTTATACAGCGACTTGGCGCCAACTTTAGTTCGCCGATTCGAGTTGGTTGTGCAGGACCAACTCGGGAAGTTGTTGGAAGTCGGTCGGAATTACTCAATCACAGGGCAGCGTTGGAACACGTCATGACGTTACGCCCATGGAAGAAATGGCGTCTAAAAAGATGTTCACCTAGTCGAGTTGAAGACAAGCGCGTACACAATGAATATTAGAGTATTGCGAGTTTCTTTCATGCATAAATAAAGTTTATACTGAAATGCAGCAATTGTATGCGGCAGAATTTATCAGAAAGGTTTCAAAACCTCGATTTTTTCGGATTTTCCACAGCTGCTGGGGGAAACGCATTGCATTATGGGATTGCTACAATCACGGCAGACTCATTTTCGAGTTGGATGATGTTCGAGGCTGACAAAAAGTTGGCGGACTCGAAGTTGGCCGACTAAATTGGTGCAAAGTTGGATGGTGTTCGCGGATCTACGGCAAGAGTCTCTTTTTGAATTTTGAACTTCATCATTTACACATAGCTATTTGAACATATACACTCTCTTTTCTTTTTTTCTTCCGTAAAGGGGGGGGGGAGGTCCGCAAAAGAAAAAGTACCAAAAGGAGTTTGGAAGGGAAAAGGAAAAGGCATTACAAGGACTTCAATGAAGTGTTGAGAATACTTTTTTCAACTATAATTTTTTAAGTAGCATTATTTTTACCTTTTTTTTAAAAAATTTGTATATTTCGGAAAAATAAATATCATTTTGACAAATTGAGCGCATGCGTCAACCTGAGCAGACGTGCAGTCACATCGCTCTTCCATATTCAGTGTTTTTAAATTTAAGTACTTTCTATTTCTTTAAAATATATTTTATTGTGTGTCATTTATACTTTGATAGTGAATACTTATACCAAGTTCAAAATTAAATGCAGTGAATGGGAAGGTACAATGAAAAAAACATAATAACACTGCAAATCATATGGCACAGAACAAGATGAAAAATATGTTAATAATGAAGATAATGCAATGGATATATCAACGCCCACAAGAAGAAGTCGATGGAAATGTTTAAAATGCAGAAGAATAACAACCAGAGATAAGCAAGAAATGGCAAATTTAAGCAGTGAATTAAAAGAAAAAAATAAGAATGAATCGTCACATACGGAAGAAATGGAAAACTACAGTATCTCAATAGAACTTAGTTTGGCGCAAACCATTTTAAGAGAATTAAAAGAAATTAAAGACTCAATGCTGTTTCTTGACAAATATGTAATATTGTTGAAAGTCTAGATAAATACACCAAGAATCAAAGTTTAATTAAAGAAAAGCAAAAGAGACTGGAAAATGAGAACAGAATTATGAAAGAAAATATAAATAATATCGGAGAAGATAAACTAGAATTACAATCAAGAAAAAATAATATTGAAATCTCAGGTATTTAAGAAGCAGAAAATTTAGAATTTGCAAAATATAATGGTCAAATTAACAGAGATCTTCAACTTGACAACCCAACAAACAAAATAGAAGCCATTCACAGATTTGCATGATCCCATAATAATAGAAGTAAACCAATAATTATCAATTTTTTAAATAAAAAGACCGTGATAACTGGTTACAATCATTCAAAAGAAAAAAAGAATATAATCAACTGATGAAATATTTGGAAACAAAAATAATTCAAGGATTTGTATTAATGAAAATTAAACAATGAAATTAAAGAATGTATTTTGGAGAACTAAACAAGAAGCTAAACAAAATGGGTACAAGTTTATCTGGATAAGGAATTACAATATATTAATAAAAAAGAATGAATCATCACATGTAATTAAAATTTCAAGCAAAGATCATATAATAAACATTTAAGTATTAGTGATTAATATTAAAGAAAACAATCAGTTCCTGAGGAAGTGTAAGGAATCGTTTTTTATACTCACTGATCCCTTTTATTACAATGAAAATCTTTCAGTCCAAACAATGGAACAATATGGCTTTCCAAAAAAAAGGAAATAAAAGAAAAACACTAAAATACAAAGTTAGAGAAACAAGAAGGGCATAAGAGAAGAGGGATGAAAAAAGTTTAATATCGCCTTTTTCTTTTTTTTTTCCTCCCCCCCCCCCCCCCCCCCGCATAAACGGTTATCCCTGCATGTGTGCATTTCTCTGCGCAACAAATAAATCCTTCCTCTTATTCTATAATGGTGTTTGTTGTATATATACCGAATGATCAAGAAATAACAGGAGGTGTTCGTAGACTTATAGCGTGGTATGTACTGGACGAAATATAACAAAATTTAGCCACCATACACATTAAAGTATGCGGTTTCCATTTGTCAAGAAAAAAAAATTAGTACCAAACAACGCCGATAGGGGAAATTCTGGCGCTGCAAGCGCATAATGTGTGAAAAAACAATACATAACTGCCAAATGGAAACAGTAAATAACAACACACCAAATACCAATGAAAAACATTTATTATAGCAACCTACAAATTTGGCTCAAGGTGACCACCAACCTGATGTTCCACTAATTGCATGCGGTACAAGCGGTTTTCGACGGTGGCTCGCAGCATATCTGCATTTATTCGTCTGACATGTAACGTTATTTGATCTTTTGAGGTAGGAATGTCACGAACATGTCCTTGATACACAATGCTTTTCAGGTAGCCCCACAACCAGAAATCGCAAGGATTCAGATCAGGGGACCTCGGAGGCCAATTCATGGGAAATATCTAGCGTCTGTGAAATGTTGACGCAGGACATCCTTCATTCGACGTCCGATGTGCGGTGGCGCACCATCTTGCATGATAATGGTAGAATCGATACAATTTCTTTGCTGCAGTTGAGGTATCCCAAAGTTCTCGAGCATAGCGGCATACCTTTAGTCTTAATGAAGAAGACAAACAGCACCGTCACCCACATAGCAGGTTTTTGGTGCCTGGACAACAACATGTACATTTGATCAAAGACAAACATATAAAAGAAAAGAAAAAGAAGAGAGAGAAAATAAAAAATAAAAAAATAAAAAAAAATCAAGTAATCCAAATCCTTATTACAAAAAAAATAAACCAAAAAGACAAAAAAATGGCGAAACATAAAAAAAACAAATAAATAAAAACAAATAAACAAATAAATAAATAAACCTCTTTTTTTTTCTTCCTTTATTTTACAAATGGAACAATAAACAAGAAGTAAGCCAGGCTAATCACACAATAAGGTATGATCTGGTCGGCAGGGGCCCACCCCGAACAGCCCTCTGGACCGCCAAAGGCCCTATCCAAAGAGCCGGGTACAGTTCGGGCCCCACCCTCCCCATTGACCTATTACGTTATCAGCCCGAAAAAAAAAGGAAAAAAAAGCAAACAATGAAAAGGAAAAATGTCCCCATTTAAAACGAAAAGCGGGAAGGTCTTCGTGTCTGGCGGCCACTACCGGACGACAGAAATGAGACGTAAAAATGTAGGCCTTCCCCCCAAAAGTAATACATGTGTAAGATGTAAAAACAAAAAAAAAGCAAAAGTGTTAATTTCAAAACAATAAGCAAATAAAAATGATAAAAATATTACTATTTATAATAAAAAAAAAGAGGTAACCTGGGCATGTGGAATCAATAAAGCATTAAACAAAAAAAATCCTACACATAAAACCCCATAATAGTCAAAATTAATTATAGTTTAAAATTTAGATAGGAAGATGCAGGAAGGGAACCATTAATCATTACTAGAAAGGCTCATGTTATGTACAAATCGCATAAAATTGTGATGGTGTAGAAGTACTCTTTCATCTAAACAAGGAAAAGATAGCCCTTTCTTGATTAGAAAAATCCTAAATGATTCCCTGAATTGAATGAGACGTGGATCCTGACAGCGCCAAAGCACATGTTCAGGATCCTCGTCTTCCATCATATTACAATATCTGCATCGCAAATCTTCTCCCCTACCAAATCTAAAAAGATAAGCATTAAAATCCCCATGCCCAGTTAAAAATTGATTTAAAATAAAATCAGAAGAGAGTAAATAAACTCTCACTTTTTTAATAAAATTAAAAAGCGGACGTCCTTTAATGGACTGTTCCCACTGTTCTTGCCACCAGGTCATTTGTTTCTTAAATTTCGTAATATACGAATAACATCTGGGCATCGGTCAAGTGTAAGTGATGTCATCCAAAGTGGTGGCCCGTTTTGCCTCTCTATCTGCCTCTTCATTGCCGGGAACGCCAATGTGAGCTTTAGTTCAAAATAAATTAATATTCAAGTTGTTATTGGATAATTCTTTAATGGAGACATACGTACCTCTGGCTTTTCTATTTAAATAAGAGCATCTAGCGATTGAGCGTAAAGCTGCTTGCGAATCAGAAATAATCGCAATGTTCTTATCATAATTTTGCCAGAGATCAGCACACATGGAAACTGCCATAGAAATGGCACCCAGTTCCGCCTGATAAACAGTTGCATTATCAGGTAAGCGTTCCCTGCAAATTTCAAAGGTGTTACCTGAGGCATCTTTCAAGACAATAGAGAAGCCAACATGGCCATCCACCTTGGATCCATCATTAAAAACAATAATATTGAAATTCCTAATGTTTTCCTTCCAGTCATTAATAATGATTGGATCCAAATCAGCCGGGTGTAACCAATAATTTGGTAAAACTCTTTGCTCATAATCAATGCTGTTGATCCTTTTGTAATGACTAGAAATTTGGAAGGCTTGTATCCACACAGGAACAATGCCGCATAGTATGTATAGAGCCTCAAAAGAGACTGTCCTATAAGTATGTGCAACAGAAATTAGTAAGGGTCTAACTACTGCATCAAGTGCCATCTTCATTTTTAATTTACTAGCGGTTTCGCCCCAAATTTCAGCGGCGTACAATACTTTGGGTTTGAAAATAACATTAAAAATAAGTTTACGTATCTTGGAAGACATACCACCATTTTTGGGGGCCATAAAAAGAAGTTTGCTGGTATTGACAGCAACTCTTCTTTTAATATCATGAACATGATCAAGCCATGTAACCTTATCATTAAAAATTAAACCCAAATATTTTAAATTTTTCTTGAAAATAATTATTTTATTATTAAGTTTCAGAGTGGGCTTTTTACAGATATTGTTATGGGAAAAGAAGAGTGCTGCTGTCTTATTACTATTGATACTAAGTTTGTTATCATGGGCCCAGTCTTCCAAGATAGGCCAGAATGATTCCCATAGATGTTCAATTCTTCTAATAGAAGCAGCTTTAATTAAAATAAACGTGTCATCGGCAAAGGCTTGAATATCGATGGCACCCTCTGGATCAATTTCATTATTCCAATTGTTAAACCTGGCGAAAAGACCCTCCATAATAAAGGTCAACAGGTTTGGACCCAAATTACTTCCCTGTGCACAACCCTTAGTGGCCAAACGAGTTGAGGCGCCCAAGGTAACATATCTGTCTGATAAAAAGGAAGTTATTAGATGATATAAATTATCTGGACAGTTGAAATTTCTTAAGATACGCAGGACCATTGGGTGCCATGCATTATTAAAAGCATTCGCTATGTCAATGGAGATAGCTACGACATGACATTTAGATGATTGATGGGTCCGAATGAAACTTACTAAAGATTGAATAGCCATAATCGTGCTATGATTTTTGCGAAAGCCATATTGGTTTTAGATAATAAGTTATTTTTTCAATGTAATAATAAATTCTATTATTAATAAACTTATCCAAAACCTTTCCGATGACAGGAAGTATACATATAGGTCGATATCGACAATCTCCTTTGGGAATTAAAACTACTCTGGTCTGCTTCCAAACCCTAGGAAAGACGCCGTGAAGTAAGCATTTATTCAGCAGTAAGACCCATGTCTCTCCTAAGGCTTCAAAAATAAAAGGCAAGGCTCGGGCAGGTACCATATCAAGCCCTGAAAAAGAATCCAAGTTAATACTATTAATAATGGATGATAACTCATGTAAAGTTACCCTTCGATCGAGAGTACCTGAACTATAAAATTCAGCAGAGCTCGATCTAATCAACTTGGACACATCATCGTCTTCCTGAATATGATCATCCGGAAAATATTCTTCCAAAAGAGCATCAGTGGTTTCAATTGCAGCAAAGACAATGCTCACACTCGACATGTTATATGCAAGATGGCGCAAGACCACATATTGTTCCTGCAGTACAGAAGCTATTACGCTAGCATTTCGGGAATGAGAGATTTATCAGTCAATATTTTCCGATGGAATGGCCGCCCCGTTCCCCGGACATGGCCCTAAGTGACTTTTCGTTGTAGGGGTACCTGAAATTCATTGTGTATACTGGTGATGTTACAAACCTGCATTCGTTGAAAGATAACATACGACGACGTTGAAAGATAACATCCAAACTGACACTTTACGAGCAGCAGTAGAGAATGTCATACACCGGATGCAGTATATTGTACACAAGAAAGGTCAGCACATCGAAAATGTTGCACGTGGTCCAGAGGACCCTGTGATTGACTAATGTCGATAATGTTGATAACAAATTGGTAACAAACAATTGATACCGAAGAGAAGATTTTACGTACGCTGCTCATAATTCTGTAGAACAAAGGAGTAAGCCGGCACACCTGATTAATAATGAGTTAAATTTAATAACTGGACAAAAAGTACAACCCGGTTTCGGTTATATTCTAACCATCTTCAAGTGTTGAAGACATTAACTCATTATTAATCAGGTGTGCCAGCTTACTCCTTTGTTCTACACAAAACAATTGATGATGAAAGATTGTTTTTTTTTTTCAGTACGTTTTCTGTGAGTTTGTTTTTCGCAACTGAACACAAGGTTATGTAAGCCACAGAAAGGAATTTTCACATTTTAACTAAACTTTTTTGACTCACAATTGTTCTGCTTCCTTTGATTCTATTTCATGTGAATTAAAGAAACACAAAAACAATTTTTTTCCATTTTACACCCTAAAAAAAATCACTAAAATATACATATATTTTTTCGTAAAAACAAGAATTTAAGTATTCATGATGTGTATTTCCATAGAATAATTGAAAATAGACCATATACACAAGGAAACCAACAAAAAACATTTAAATAACATGTTTCCGGATTATATAAACTCCCATCATCAGATTACAATAGAAAATAAAACTTCGGAACTTATCCGTCCCGAGTAAAAATTTGAAGATAAGAATTTGAAAGGTAATAAGTTTAACAATGCTACAGTTACATCGTTAATAACCATGGAATTAAAACAATGAAACAGGAATTTCTATAATAATGATAACATTGCACTCTATTTAATGTCATATTCAAGCGCATTTAGAATGGATTCCTCAGAATTATAATAAGGGATGGACTTGGATTTAATAATGAGCGATTCATGAAATTTTCGGAGATAATCATCTTTCTCAAAAAGATAAGGTCCTAAAAGCTAGAAGGAATCAAAGGATTGGAAGCAACGTTATTACAAGATATGTTTCCATTCCTTTAGATGAGGATTTCCATTAAATTGTGTAACATTTGTAGTGTTGTATGTCTCGTTAGTTAATATTATTATTCTAACATTGCGGGTTGGCATCACACACCTGGGGTTGCCGCCCCACGCTTCATTGTCAGTTTGCAAGATTATTCCTTATCCCGTTGGAATTTCGAAAACTCCGATCTTATTCCTTGTCTACATCACAACAGGAAACTCTCTGCCAAATTTCAGCTTTCTAGGTCCAAGGGTTTGGGGTGGATGTCGATAAGTCAGTTAGTGAGTAGGTCAGGATAGTTCTTTTTATATTTATATTTATATCTAAAAAAAAAAGTTTTCATTTTTATGTGCCATCACAAACTTCCCATAATAGGCTGCATGAAATTTTTCACATTTTTGCATGTATCTTGCAAACACAGAAACGTTTTTGAATGACTGATATATCGTTCGATAGATCTTTCAACTACCAACATTTTCTCAATATAATGTTCTCTTCCAACTTTAATACTTTTCGTTTAAATTGAGAAAAAGTCAAAATTTAACCCTTTAAAAGGCTACATCTTAGAAACCAAAAAAATGTTTCGAAAGATTTTTCTAGCATTTTGTTTGTCTTAAAAAGATCTACATTTTATCCATTCGCATGACCAATCTATCTCTTATAGTTTGGTCATAAATTTGGAAAAACGTAAAGTCCTATGACAATGACAGACAGAATAACTCTTTTATAATATAAGATAATGATATTGAAAAATATTAGATATATTTTTTTCTAAATATAAAATATTATCAAATGTAAATAAGATTCAAAAATTCATTTATTAAATTATCTCAAATAATAATACATAAAACTGAATATTGAGAAATGATTATTGTCAAATATTAAAATAACTGCTAAATTCAGTAATTAACTTTGAAAATATCAGTGACCTTTTATTTATTTTTTACAAGAAATTTATATTTCAATGTTTCGATTTATTCCAGCATTCTCCAATCTGTTTTTTTTTTCTTTTACAACAGTTCGTCTGGAGTATTACTGACATTTGCTACTGTACTGATAGAGGCGTGAGACCGCATAGTCGTGAAATCACACTTTCATTGGCAGTCATAGTTTACCCAATTGGCATTGGTTTCCGAATCAAAATGATTCTATATATTTCTTACAAGAGATACTATATTTACTTTTGTACTCAAATTATTCATTATTGACTTTAAAATATAAATATTAAAGGAAATAAGTTCGCTTCTCTTCTGCGCATATCATGTTTTCTTAAGTATATTGATTTCATCATACTGCCGCTAGCTGTCTTCACTGTTTCAGGAAAAGTAGAGTGACTAGAGACTAGAGTGTGGCCAACGGTGGTCTTCTTTTCTATTGCCTAACGCTTCCGCCGCCATGTTTTTGCCAACTGGAGCACAAGTTTACATAGGCCACAGTAGGGATTTTTCACATTTTAACTAAATTTTTTGATTCACAGTTGTTCTACTGCCTTTGATTAAATATAATGTTAATTTGAGAAATATAGAAACATTTTTTTTTCAATTTTGCACCCTAAAAACACTAAAATATATATATATAAAAAATAAAACAAACCTTGTATTTTGTGAGCAAAGCCTCTAATTTTTTTTTTTTTTTCAAAAATTAAATTAAAATTAGAGACATAAAATAAAAATCGATTTAAGAAAAAATAAAACAAACCTTATATTTTGTGAGCAAAGCCTCTTATTTATTTATTTAGTTTTTTGTGTCATTCATATTTCTTTTATTGACACCAGTACAAAATACTATCAGTTATTTGTTATATAAAACAATAAAATAAAGTAAATATCTCTTTGATATTGTTGAATTTTATTAGGGGAAATGGTGGAAATAAATAAAGGCTGTATAAAGGTGTATAATAAATAAATAAATAATTGCTTATTATCATTATTTATTATAACAGATTTTTATAATTTATTTTTATAATTATAATTATTTTTTTAATTTTTATTATAACAGATAAGTACATTTTTAGTTGTATATAAATCTATCGTTTAAATTAAAAATGTACTTATCTGTTACAAGTATTATACTTTATAAGTATTTATTTATAATTATTTATACTTATTTAATAATAAATATAACATCATGATAATAATCCTCCAAAAATTAATTAAATATATTTGTTTATACATTTATTAAATATATGTTTGTTTACTGTTGTGTATAGAGTTGTTGATAAATCTATTGTTTGTTCATTGTTGTATATATATTGTTAGATATTATTCACAAATAAGAATAAGAAGTCCATGTGGTTGATAGAAGACGAAATCGGCAATGACATAACTGACAAACAAGGAATTTTGAACAGATGGAAGAAGTATGCAGAAGAATTATATGAGACAGGGAATCGTCCAGATTACTTAGCTATAGAAGATGAAACAGCTGTATCAGAAGACGAAAATGGATGTTGTATTCTAAGGGAAGAAGTTGAGCTAGCGATTAGGGAAATGAAGAATGGGAAAGCAACAGGAGTTGATGGAATACACATTGAGTTAGTAAAATGCTTGGGTGAAGACAAGAAGCAAATACTATCATTACGCAATGAAATATATGAGAAAGGTGAATGGCCTGATGATTTCATGGAAACAGTATTGCTGCCAATACCGAAGAAAAATAATGCAAAGAAGTGCAATGAGTTCAGGACTATCAGCCTTATATCGCACTCAGCGAAGATTCTTCTGCGAATACTGAACAGACGTTTATATTCTAAGGTGGAAGGAGAGTTGAAAGAAGAGCAATTTGGTTTTAGGAAAGGAAAAGGTACGAGAGATGCAATTGGACTGCTGTGAACAATCGGCGAAAGATATCTAGAAAAAAATAAACACATATATGCAGTATTTGTGGACCTGGAAAAGGCTTTTGACAGAGTGGATTGGAATAAACTTATAGAAATCTTGAAGAAAATTGGTGTGGATTGGAAAGAGAGAAGGCTAATAACTAATCTTTATATGAAACAACGAGTCAAAGTCAGAATAGGAGAAAAATTGTCAGAGGGAAGTGGAATAGGGAGAGGGGTGCGACAAGGATGCCCTCTATCACCTACGCTGTTCAACATCTACTTGGAGGAGTTAGTGAAGAATTGTTTTCAGAACATGGGAGGGGTGATAGTAGGAGGAAGAAGAATAAAGTGCATAAGATTTGCTGATGATATGGCATTGTTAGCAGAAGAGGAGATGATACTAAGGGATATGCTACTGCAGCTGAATGACAGCTGTGAACAATATGGAAGGAAGATAAATGTAAACAAGACAAGGACTATGGTTATCGGAAGAAAGACAAAGAAGATAAACATAAGTATTCGGAATGAAACATTGGAACAAGTGAACAACTTTAAATACTTAGGGTGTACTATAAGTGGTGATATGAGCTGCTGCCAAGAAGTCAAGAAGAAGATAGCAATAGCAAAGGAGGCTTTTAATAGGAAAAGGAGCATCTTCTGCGGACCTCTGGAAAAAGAACTAAGGAAGAGACTAGTGAAGTGCTTTGTGTGGAGCGTGGCATTGTATGGGGCAGAAACATGGACATTATGACGCAGTGAAGAGAAACGACTAGAAGCATTTGAAATGTGGATATGGAGAAGAATGGAGCATGTGAAATGGACAGACAAAATAAGAAATGAAGCTGTGCTAGAAAGAGTGGGTGAAGAAAGAATAATGCTGAAACTGATCAGGAAGAGAAAAAGAAACTGGTTGGGTCACTGGCTGAGAAGAAACTCCCTAATGAAGGATGCACTGGAAGGAATGGTGAACGGTAAAAAAGTTCGAGACAGAAGAAGATTTAAGATGATCGACAACATTATGGTAAATGGATCTTCTGTGGAGACGAAGAGGAAGGCAGAAAATAAGAAAGATTGGAGAATGCTGGGTTTGCAGTGAAGGACCTGCCCTTGGCAGAGAACAATGAATGAATGAATATTATAGTTTTATATTAGCTTATATTATAAGGAATGTAATTAGGTTACTTTGTAGTAAATGATTAATTTTTTTTTCTGAAATCAGTTTTATTTCTCTTTAATAATTTCTTTATTTATTTAAAAAATATAAAAGTAATTATAATTATAATTATAAAAATAAATTATAAAAATAATTATAGAAATCTGTTATAATAAATAATGATAATAAGCAATAGAAAGACTTTATTTATTTGCACCATTTCCCCCATTAAAATTCAATAATATCAAATAGATATTTACTTTATTTTATTGTTTTATATAACAAATAACTGATAGTATTTTGTACAAGTGTCAATAAAAAAAATGTAAATGACATAAAAAATAAATAAATAAATAAATAAATAAGAGGCTTTGCTCACAAAATATAAAGTTTGTTTTATTTTTTTCTTAAATTGATTTTTATTTTATGTCTCTAATTTTAATTTAATTGTTGAAAAAAAAAATTAGAGGCTTTGCTCACAAAATACAAGGTTTGTTTTATTTTTTATATATATATATTTTAGTGTTTTTAGGGTGCAAAATTGAAAAAAAAATGTTTCTATATTTCTCAAATTAACATTATATTTAATCAAAGGCAGTAGAACAACTGCGAATCAAAAAATTTAGTTAAAATGTGAAAAAGCCCTACTGTGGCCTATACACATATGCTCCAGTTGGCAAAAACATGGCGGACGCTCTGTACTCTGTAGTCACTGTAAGGAAATCAGAGTTTCGTTGTAAGTGCGAGTAATGAGGATTTTCTGATATCCGTGGAAAAAAAATCACAGTTAGGGAAATATCTCTCATCACTATCATATGCAATATAAATACATTAAGCATTTAGACAAGATGTAGAATTTTACGAATATCTTCTTGAAAAGAAATTCATATTTTGACTTTTGTAAAAAAAAAAATAGAATGATTTACAATAAATCCCAATTTAATAAAATAATCTTTTTGGGCTGTAATAATAGCATATGTTGGAAAAAATCAAATAATAAACTATCAATCACGAAAAGCGAATGCGTAGTATTTATTGTGGTATATACTATCACTGCTTCAATTTTTAGCGACTCATTTGGGAGCTATTGTGATAGCGACGAAAATCGGTAGCTCTTGCGTTTATCCTGTTCGTCCGTGCGTCCGTATCTATGCACCCCTAACAACTTCCGATCGAAAGGCAGGAGAGACAAACGGATTTCACCATAGTGTTCAGAGGCCCAAACAACATAGGAATAGGTATTTTAAGGGTCAACGCCCCCCGCACCTGTTACAAAAGTTCTTCTATTAATAAAATGGTTTGGGTTTTTTTTGTCCCATTTTCCTGAAAAATTAAACAAAAAA
>JAFIDM010028350.1:3153-18763 GCA_023159025.1 Thereuonema tuberculata | reverse complement strand
AAATTTCTTAAGGGTCTTGAATTTACAAATTAAACAATAAAGCTTTTTAATTTCATTAAATTTTAATTAAAAAAGATCCTGAACATGATTGTAATGTAAACGGAACTAACAGACAGCTAAATAATAATAAGAAGAAGAAGAAAAAGAAGAAAAAAAGGAAATAAATGTGAATATAACAGAACATTTGTAATGTGATTCTTAAATTTTAGTTTTCCGCCGAAATGATTTGGCAGTATTTGACTAATTCCCCATTCCTGTTCGGTTTTACTTTCCCATTCGCTGTACTTTATTTTCTTTAAAAAGTTCGTAATAGTTACTTCGTTTTTATCCTAGATTTGCTGGAAAATGTTTTGATGTTTTTCTTTTCGTTTGAACTGAAATCGAATGTAGAGTCAATGTGTGCTATTTGCCAAGGGGTCTCACTTAGTATTGCAAACGGTACAAATTGATTAAATAACGCGTCATGTAATATTACATTATAAGTAACACCTATTCAAATGTTGTCTTAATTGATGAGTAATATTGATACTAAATAGCCCTGCCATCCTACGTAGCTTTTGCTATTACTTTTTCAGTTATTCTGAATGCATGTCATGTATTAACATTTCGTGAAACATTTCGAAACTTCGAAAACTAAAGCCTAATAGTAGTCTGATGGTAGGCTACAACTTAATAAGGATTTTAGCTTTACCCTTGTTTTAGGGCCTTCATTAATTTGGTCTTAACATAAACACCACCTTCGTGAAGCCTTCTCTGAGTAGTGGAAGCAGATACCAGCGTTTCTATACGTATAGAACCTCTAGTAGTTCTGTAGCTTTGTCAGATTAAGCAGTTCTATTTTAATTCCGGGTTACATAATCACAGACAGGATCATCCAATAAAGTTGTAGTTCCAGACGCTATGTCTTCAGGAGGCTGATTGCCTATTTTCAAATTGGTTCCACGTTTGGTCTGATTTTAATTTGGAAAAAGACAAAAACTCGTTTTAGAATTCCTTAAGAGCATTGTGATAAATTAATTTTGTTTATTTTTCGAAAGTGAGTCAAATCGAAATCAGCAAATCAAATTTGAGATCTTATAAACTTTTATCTGATTTACTTTTTCGTATCTGCAACACCAGAATTATATTTTCAATCCTTTTATTTGATTTAGAAATTAAGAAAATAAGAAAAAGAAGCAAAAAACAAAACATAATTCTATTCCTTTCAAATGAATACATTTAACATTCAAATGAGAAATTAAAGCATTTGCAGACATTAAAAACTATCTTCCAAACTGTGGTTATTAGTCTCAAATCCTCCACTTTTCACAATCTCTTGAGATTGGTTTCTTTTTGTTGGCCTTTGTTCTTGAAAATGGCAAAAAATGCAATGGAATAAAACATATCAGTAAATACATTCGTCCGTCTTTGCTGTATATTTGAAATTACAGGTCACAATTTGTTTTCGGTCGCTGATTTCGATCTATGCAAGTAGAGTATGATTTCTATCGCTGATTGAGGATTTCTTCAATATTAAAGTTTGGAAAGGCAGAAAAAGATTCACTTATATGTCAAGTAGATCGATTTATTTGCTTTTAGTAATAGAAGTAGGTTTTTTTTTCCTTGTTTTTTTTATTTGGATGAAGCTTTTCAGCAACTTAGCCTTGGCAAATATTGCATACAACTTTCCCTTCATCGAAATTCGCTTTGAAAATTTTTCTTTTCTTTACTGAATTATTGAAGCTTATTCTTGAATAAGGAATGCGATAAGTAAAAATACGTCTTTCTTCAATAAGAACTAGAGAATTGTTCAGCCGTTTTCATAATTGTAGCTTAATAATTAGAGTTGCATGCTTTCCAGGCAAAAATCTTCTCATTTATTAATTAGAAGGATGTGATATAAATAATAGTCGGAAATATTTTGCTCGGGATAAAGCTCAAGACATCCCTTACGTTATAGTAATATCTTAAAAGATATTCCTACAAGAAATTATCTATGCTACAGTGCAGCTTAGAAAAGGCTGTTTGGGGACGAGATTTATTCAACGCGTATGATTAAAGATGAAATCTTCGTTTAAGAAATTTGTTTATTAATGAATTTGAAGAATTATGGTAGTGAGAATAAAAATAGAAACTGGAAGGTGTTAAAAGAATGTGGTAAAAGTAAATAATTATTTAAAGTTTGCCAGATTACAAATGTCAGATGTATACAGTATGACCGGAAGTAAAGTATACCGAAAGTTATGTAAAGTTATAAGACAAGGAATCAGAAGAAACCTTTCGGTATACTTTATTTCCAGTCATACTGTAAAACTTACATAGCTTAATTGGGATTTGTATATCACAGTGATATCTTGCAACTATTACATTTATACTTGGATATATTGTGAAAAAGGTAACTGCTAATGGGAAGTAACTACATGGAAGCGAATATGAGTGCAAGTAATCGTACAGTATGATCTCGTCTATGAGTACAAAGTATGAGAAAGTTTGAACCAGAATGAATAAAATGTAGAAATTTTCAAAATTGATTGTAAAAATAACCAACCAATGATTATTGAATTTAGTGAATCTGAAACAAGTGAATGAGATTCTGTCTTGAATACTGTTCTAAAGGGTTAAATAGGAAAATGTACTATAGATAGAAAATAGATATTGAACGAAAATAAACTTGTTTTAAAATATTAGGAGCAGACTGAAAAATTCAAGAATAATTTTGTAAGCAATAAATTTATAAGAAATGATTTTGTAAAGATTGACTATTTGAGGAATGTGGAAATACCTATCTTATAATACACGATAGTAGATAATAATGATAATATATATCTATATTACCATCATGAAAGACATAAAAATTTCATCTGATTGCAGTTCAATAGAGCACCGAGCGAGATTGTTTGTTTGTAAATAATGTCTTAACTAAGCACTTATCTTATAATATGTGTACTCGTAATATATAATCTTATTTCGAATAAAGCACATGAGTAATGTTCGACTGCCACTGCATAGAAATGATGTCGGGTAAAATAAAGCATCATGTATCTATTTTCATGCCAAGCTTGACATGATTTTGAGTTCAGATCTCAGACGACCAAAGAAAAGAAGAAAATATCAAGATAAGTATCTTGAAATTGGTAGAATTGAGAGCTTTTGTAAGAAAAAAGCATAAGCAGAAAAAAAATTGTCTTTAATGTCTTTTAATTCCCATTGTCTTTCCCTAGGACTAGGGGATGCTCGATTCATTCCAGTGTTGAAATTTAACTATGGCTAAGTTAACGATTTGAAACAGATGTCCCAATGTACCACTGTTAATGATTTATAATAACACAATAAATTTAACTAATATTACTAACAAAAATAATAACCAAAATACGGTTTTAGTAAATATATTTTATTTTAATGAAAATAATGTAAAAATGTTATTTTCAAGTAATTATGAATTTAAATAGAATCCAAATATAAAATCTAATTTCATTTTTAAATTTTTGTAGACAACTTAATTCTGTAACTATACAACAAGAAAATGAAGAAATTTTATAAAAAAATATAAGAGTACATCTTTTTTATCCATGTTTGAGAATTAATGGGATATTAAATCAAATATGTTATTAATTAATGGTTTTGACTAAAAACTTAGTAATAAACAAATTCATAGTTGGATGAAGGATTTCTTATTTATCTGGATAGTTTCCTACATGGTAAATTTCTATCTATTTGGAGTTGTCTCCACAGTCTACAAACAATTCTTAAAGACATTCAGATATTTAAAGACATTCGTTACAGTTGTCTGGTTTGGGAAACCGCTAATCGTCTTATTACTTGCCACCGCAAACTTAAAAAGATTTCTTTTTTTTTCCTCAAAGCTGAGTAAGATTAAAGTAAAGGAAACGTATCTAATCAAATTAGTAAAATGTTTTAACAATTTATTTTGAATTCCTAAAGCTTAAGATAGTCTCTTCTCTTACATAAGTAAAGAAAAAAAGAGAATATTAAACCATCACTTCTAGCAGTGTCAGAAAAAAATATATAAAAAAGAATCACGGAAACTAAATCAGTCTTCTCCACATGTTAACTACATTAATTCATCAAAATTCTGTTTATTATTAACGTCTTTGTTTAGATAAAAAGGTCTCACGTTTCACTTTTTTTTACATTCTTTTCTAGGTCATCCCTTGACAAACTTATCTTTCATTCGATCAACATAAAAACGTTTAGTGAGACCATCGTAAGTTAAACGCTGAGGGCAGGCGAGAAGGTGATTGGTGACCTAAGCAAGCCAACTTGTGCCTCTAAAACGCTAATATTATCTTTTGTGTGACCATAATTATTGCATTTTTCAAAATAATCCCGAACTCAAAATTCAATGGAAACAAACACCAAAGACAATTGAGAAGTGTTTTTGTTTACATACAGGTTTAATAGAAATATATTATGCACCCTTTATTTTTCAAAAGATTGGTGCCCTAAACTTTTAGACACGCTAAACCGTGCCTAGTGACTAAACTGGGCTTCATAATCTGTAAATATCCAGACAGTATTTATCACCATTTCCTAAAACTTTCTTCTTCTAAATTTCGAATACAATAAGCTACTGACACTATTTTATTACATCTCCATTCAAAACTTTCCTACAGGAGGTGGACAAAATAATATGAACACCTGTGAAACGTCACAAAATCTTTATTAGTAGTGTGTTGGCTCACCCTTCGTCTGAATTACAGCTTCTGTCCGACGTGGGATGGACAAATACAGGTCATGCACAATGTTCAAGGGAATATGCACCCATTCCTCGTGCAGAGCAGTCTCTAGTTTATAAAGTTGGAGGAAGGTGGAAACCAAGCAAGCACTTTGGCCTCCAGAATACCCCCCCCCCCCCAAAGATTCGATTATGTTAAGATCAGGAGACTGAGGAGGCTAGATTAGATGTCCCACTTCGTAGTCGTGCTATCGAACCATGCTTGTACATACCGAACAGTGTGAATGGCGGCGTTGATGTCTTGGAACGGAGATCGTTCGCCAGGGAACACAATCTGCAATATAGGATGGAGATTATCGCTCAGAACGCTGCGATAATGATATGCTGTGACCTTCCCATGCAGGAATACAGTCAAGATATCGCATCCCACACCATCACAGCATCCTCTCCAAGCTCAGGAAGGAGGCAGTCAACATTAAAGGCTTCTGCGGGCATTCTCCACACATAAACATAATTTTTATCGAATAATTTGTCAGACCAAATAATGTGTCCCACTGCTGTTGTGCCCAGTGTCTATGCTCGCGGCAGCATTGTAGTCGCTTCAACGCATTACGCCGTGTCACCAATGATTTTCGAATAACTCTGCCATAAATGTTCGCAGTTCCTGTTGGAAAGTCTTCGTTGATACAATGGGTCCTGGAGGACGGTGTTCATCTGGGTGGTTATCTGGTACACCGTTGTCTTGTGCTGTCGGGTCACTATCTGCTTCGACATCCGTCTATCTCTATCGGTGACCTTTGATTTTCGCCCCCAGTTCTGTTTCACAGATGACATCTTACCATGTTTTGTATAGAGTATCGTAACAGCGGACATAGTGATTCTTACAACACCCACTTAAGCTCCAGCGAGTCACGCTCCAATGATCATGCCTCTTTCGAAGTCTGAGAGGTCGGACATAACGGGGTTTTACTGTTAGCACAAGTATCACATGCAACCAGTACGACTGATGCTTCCTCCTCCGACTGAAACTAGATGGCAGGGCTCTGCTACGCAAATGAAGTATGGCCCATTTTCTTTTGGGTGTTCATATTACGCACCAGTGCGTTGCTGTATTTGGAATTTTTAGGAAAAAAAAACAAAACAAAACAAAAAAAAAAACAAATGAATTTCTGAAATACACGACAGAAAATAAAGATTTTCAAGTCTGAATATTCCACTTAAATGTTAAGAAACTTATGATTTTAATTAATTAGCAATTAACGCATTTTACTAACTTTATTTGTTTCGTATTTTTGAATAAAACTTTCATTGCTAGATTAACAAAAAAAAAATAAAAATATAAACAAACAACAACTACCAAATTGATCAGTTTAAAAGACTTGATGTACATTCCTAAAACTTTTGAAAACAAAAGCCTACCAAATACCGAACATTCTTTGACCAGCTTCCCAAAACTTTTTGTTTTTGTATTCATAGAATTGGATGAGTAATTTGCAGCAAATTACAGGTGTGCTTGTGATGAGGTCTGGGCGTTATCTATAACAGTAGATCAAAATTGATCCCGAGAAAATTGTTGGTTACTTTGCTGCTGTAAATAATAGAACAGAAGGACGATCAATGTAAAATTACACCGTCTATGTGTTTTTCTTGCCAATCATCAAATATTCACCAGGAAATTCTAAACAGAGGGCAGGGGTGGATCCACGGGAGGGAAAATGAGATCTCTAAGTCTTGATTAAGTACAATTTCCTTGCAATCACAAATGCCCAAGAATATATGTATCCCATCGCAATGAAGGGAAAGAGAAGAACAAAGAGCGAGGGTGAAGAGAAAAAAAAGAAGAGATTCTTTCTTAAAATGAGAAACCCTCGGGGGAATATATAGTGCGGAGTTCAGGTAATTAAGTGCTTGGTTAGTGTAAAGAATAACGATGCGTGAGCGCAAAGCAATCCCAGACCGAATCTATCAGGAAGTTAGATAAATTCTCCCCTTTTCTCCTTCCTCTTCCTCTCTGAATCTCAGGGTAGTTTTTAGCAAACCGGAGAGGCCTCCAATGTTAGATCGAACGAAATGGGATTGAGTTCGTCGAAATGCTTACATTATGCATTTCGGACTTTTTTTTTTCCTCCCTTACTTTCTGGCCTGTGGTGGCTAAGCTCCGAATCCCTCTACAGACATTTGCCCATATAATAAAAACATCTTTAGGAAAGAAAGAAAAGAAAAATAAAAACCTTCAAAGCCCTAAACAAATACCTTTCGGTATTTAGTTTACATATTTTAAAGTAGGGAACTTTTAAAATTAAGAAAAGTTTAATGCATTTTACTTCACTACGACAAGTAAAAGAAATCAATAAACCAATTTTTGATTTTGTTTTTTTTTTTCTTTTAATCTTGAAAATCTTGCGGCAAATTTCTGTATTCAATAAAGACGAATTGGATTGATAGAATAAATAACAGAAGGATTGACAGAAAAATAAACAAAAAATCTTCCTCAAAATCCTAATTTTTTTAATTATTTATTGTAAAAGTAATCAGCTTAGATTAATTTATTTTTATTTTACATTTTAGATCAATCTATTATATTAAGTATAATACAGCTTTAATTTTTTATTTTATATTAATTTTTTTATTAAATTTTAGCTTTTTATTAAATAAAATTGCAAAATTCATTTTCTATTCGGGAATACGTTTTTGGTAAAATAATTTATTTACTGTAATAAATACTTATTCTGTACTTTTTGAAAGCTCAGAAATACATTTGTTCCATTGTAAATTTCGATATCGCTCAAAGTTTTTTGTTTTGTTTTTTATTTCCGTCGATTTTTTTTTTTGCAACATTTTCCTTATTTATTTTTTTTTTTTTTTATTTCCTGTCTTTTCCCTGATTTAATTTCGATAAATCTATTTTACGAATGTTAATAAAATCACTTCCAAAATTATAAATCGTAGAAAAGTTAGAATGGGTTAGGAAATAAATGTCCAATAATTGTAATGTAAAATGGAATGATAAGTTTCTTTGTATTTCAACTTTATCTATTTCGTAAATTTTCGCAATGGTTTGTAGCTGGCTTAAAGATTTTATTACTTGAATTTACTCTGACTTAATCTTGTTATATAAACATTAAACTATTTCTGTTAGAAGTAATAAAAGTTATAGTACATTATGTTTTCAAAAATAACAAAGCTTTAAATGAGAAATATCAATAAAATTCATTATGAATCATTAAAATTTTTTATAAACTTGTATTAGTTACGTTTCATCGCCAACTATTTTAATTTAAAGTTTGAATCAATTGAGTCCACTTACATATTCTAACAAAACAGAATCAAATTTAAATTTCAACTTTACTTGAACATATCTTTATTAGTTAGATACTGCCTCTTTTCTCAAGGAATCTATCGTCTTAAGATTCTGCCACGTATTGCTATTTTTGTGAGTGCTTGTATATTCTGTGATCCATTAGAAAACACATACATTTGAAATGTAGAGTATTTCTTTCCTATTACTTGGTAAACCTCATTTTCTGACGTTATTGAGGGTCTTGTTTTGGTATAATATGACGTATCTACAAAAATGATACTCCTACTCTTGTCTAGTGGTCTTCAAATTGTTCTGTTTTAAAAGTACTGCAACAGGCTTTCATGTAATTATTCTCCCGTTTTACCTTGGGAGAATGAACGAAATATATTAGCATCGCCATTTAAATAAGAATTTCAAATGTGAATATTATTATTTATTGGATGGGAAACTCTTAAAATATCGGTTTGGAGTGAACGAATTCAAAAACTGCTTTTGAGTGTCGGGTGTAATTTTTATTATTCTATTTTAAGCTCCATCTGCATCTATACTATCTTGCCAATGCTTTCTTAAGCTATAAATTCCTTTCTTGCACATATCCGTGATTTGGGTCGTTGCAGGAATGTCCATTTTGAGATCACAATCCTGGAGGTATCTCCTGCCCTTCAGAAAGTTGTCCATATATATGAATAGGTGAAAATCTATTGGCGAAATATCCGATGAATAAGGCGGATGAGGCAAAATTTCATATCAAAGTTCGTGAAGTTTTATGAGGGTGTGTTCTGCTGTAAGGGTCTTGCATTATCGTGAAGCAAAATGGGATCTTTTTCATTGACCAGTGTAGGATGTATCTTTCCCAGGTTCTGGTGCATTTCTGTCAAGTCTGGCACCTACACCTCTGCTGTAATGGTTTGCCCCAGGGGAAGAAAATTCCAATGGATAATTCTAGCCAAAGACAAACAAACAGACAGACAAAAAACCACAGAATTTTCGTTGGTGAAGAGGGGCTTAGGAGCTGCTGCCGGTGGTTCTTTCTTATCCAACCAAGATAATGAGCGCTTCCTATTGTCGTACATTATCCACTTTTCGTCGCACGTTACAATTCCCTCCAAGAAAGGCTGTCTTCTTCGCGAAGAACAAATTGTGTAATGCGTAGCCTTGTTTCCCCTTCTGAGTTCATGGGGTACCCACTTGTCCGACTTCCAGGCGGCCTAAAATTGTTGTATGATACACCACTAGTTTCTCAGCCATCTTCCGTGAACTTTGATCAGACAGACTCGATCAGTTCTTTCTACCTCGCCAGAGACCACTTTTTCTTGGCGTCCTCTAGGAACATTCTTTACGCTGTAATATCCATCACGGAATTTTTGGAGCCAACGCTGCAATGTGCTCTCGCTTACATGGTCTTTATCGAAAACACTACAAATGTACCCCTTCAGCTGCTGATTAATCTCGTAAGAACTTATAAAGCATCACTTGTCGAATATATATTATCTCGATATTTTAATTCAACTCATAAAACAGGACACACAATACAGAAAGAACCTCATGACCTGTCGATACCAAATGCAGTTGGGGTGATCCGTCAACCGATATAACTATATACCTAAAGCATGCTTTAATTACTTCCCAATAAGTGAATGAAATTTTCAGGTCAACCAAACCGACAATTTAGGATTTCCAACCTAAAGAAATACTTGACGACTTTGACTGACATGAATCAAGAGATTTAATAATCTGCAGCGAATTTAAACTAAGAAATTCTTTGAAGAATTAAAGAGGGTAGTAAGAAAAAGAGGGTTCACACGATGCTAAATCAAATAATAAAAATAAATAGATTCTCCTAAGAAAATATAATAGCAGAAAAGAACGAAGCCGGATAAAACAGATGGCCAAGGATTTAGAATAATGGGATAAAGAGAGAAAAAGAAAAAGCGATGGGTGAAGATAGAAAATGACAGAAGACGAAGAAATGTGGATGAGGAGGTGGATGGAGGTTAGAAGACGAAAGAGCACGAGAGATGGAACAGATAGAGAAAGAGAGAAGATGACAAGACAAAGGAAGAACACGAAAAGAAAAGGCAAAGAATGAACAAAGAAAAGCAGAAAATAAAGAAAAATTTTGCGTTCGAGTTGATATGACTAATTTATTACCTTAATTAAGTCGTAAGATAATCCAACAGAAAATTCACAAATTTCATCTCTAAACATAATTTCAAAGTCATTTAAAATTCCAAACAAATACAAACTTCATCAACATGTCTTCAATATTTCGTCCTATTTTTCAAGGACTTTCTCAAGATCCATATGTTTAAAACTTAAATAACGAAAAATACAAAATATGAAACATAAAAGGAAAGAGAAAAATCCTTTTTCTCATTCCTAACATTACAAATTATAACAAACTCTCATATGCGAGATCTTACATTGTAAATTAAACAATTGAAATCAAATATAATCATAAACAACTGAAAACAATATAATCATAAACAACTGAAAACAAATAAACAATGAATTTTAAAATAAATATTTGTGAATAAACATGTGAACTTTTTTTTTTAACTAATCTTTAAAATTCTTTTTAATCTTTTGTTTTTTATTAATGATTTTCTAAATATATTTAAGGATACCTTATTAACTCTAAGTGATTTGTTTTTATTTATACATATACAACAATTTATTAAGCAAGATTCCAAAGCGAATCTTTTATCTTCATCTGTGACGTAATAAATTAGATGAACTACAGGGTCTGGATTGTGATCATTATCCAGACAATGATCCGCCCAATCTGAAATTTTCCTAGTTCCGCTCCGATAGGCACGGACGTGCTCATCCACTCGTTCCCTAACCGTCCTCCCTGTACTTCCTATGTAAATACCCCCACAATCCCTACACACCAAGGCGTATACTACACCCATGTTTTTTAAAGAATTTTCATCTTTTTTCTTAGTATTCTTGAATAATTCATTATCCTTATAATAAATTAAATTTATACTGTTTTCTTTACAGGCTTCGTTTACATGTTTGTGGATATTCAAACCAATTGGTAAAGTAATACATTTCTTATACTCGTCTTTATTAGAGACTTTATTACTTTTGTGAGATCTTCTTTCTTTGAAAAATTCTTTGAAAACTGAACCAATGAATTCTGTTGGATATTGATTCATTAGCTTATCTTTTAGATCTTTAATCTTGTTTTTCCATAACTTTTTTTCTTCAGTGTATTCCGTTATTCTTCTTAGATATCCTTTTATAATGGCTTTTTTTGTTGAATTCTGATGATTCGACATAAAATTTAAAACATGTGCACTTTGGTAAGACTTTCTAAAATGTTCAAACGTCAAATTTGAATTTTCATTCCTAATAGTGAAACTTTTTAACAGTGAAAGCGTTATGAGCATGTGAGTCTTGGCAACTTATTTTACATGAAATGTTTTGGGCGGGATTTGATTTCTTTTTGTAAGATGAGATCTGATAACTTTTTAAGAGTGAAAGCGTTATGAGCATGTGAGTCTTGGCAACTTATTTTACATGAAATGTTTTGGGTGGGATTATCTATTACAACTAAATTTAGTTGTAAGATTATTTAGAAAATGGTTTTTATTTTCAATACCCTACTTTTCTGTTTTTCTATTGGTCAACTTGTATATACAAGCTGTTTGCACTTTTGTAAGAAATCACATTATTAAACAGTATTATTTAGGCCGAAGCATTGAGGGTACTACATATTTCAGATCTTAATAAAATCTAAAATATAAAATCTAGATAAATCAAACTTAGCGTATTTCATTAGTCTGGTAACTGCATCATATCCTGAAAATTTGAGCTCTCTAGTATTATCCAGGCCGAAGCTATGAGGGTTCGAAAATACGTCGAAACACTTCCAGAAAAGGTACATAGTGCCCTTCCTGCCTTCGGCTCGTCTTGGCGGGGGCACCGCCGTGCCCCCAGATAAGAGGAATGATTTATTATTATTATTATTATTACATGAAGGAACGCACGGAGAATTGAATCAGATAACATTAAAGTATTTCGAATCGGCCTAATATATGCAGCTATCGTTATTCTGTAACGATAATATACTTATTCTTCTGCATACGGTAATATACTTCTGGGAAGTACATACCTGTGGTCCTTCCCAACGTCAAAATATAGTGTGATTGCAAAACAGTGCATTACAAAGATCGGCGGTCAATAAAGGCTGCTTTACACGCTCTCAAACCGGCAAGTTACTCGAAAAACCCTCTTTACATGTCTGTATCATGTATTTTTTTCCTTCGTCACTGTTGTCGGAAGAATCTTCAGCGCTTCCCCGCCACTCGGTTTTTAATTGCGGTATCAACATATGGTATCAAAAGAGAACAAAACGAGACTTGTCACATGAAGTTCTTTTCCCGTGTAAAGCGATATCTATATAAATCGGCCAGCTCCATCTGGCAAGTGACAAGTTTTGGAGCTCGTTTAGGACAAGTTTTGAGAGCGTGTAAAGCAGACGCTAGGATATCATTAACCACATAATCAGCTGAAACCGTCAACTCGACCCAGGCAAAGGTACTGTCAAGACAGGAACTCGACGAAACAGACAAGTTAGCCTGCCGCCTGCTACCATACTACAGATCTGGCCATGGTCACCAGAAAGACCCAATCCAACGCAACATTGCATGGCCAACAAGTTGGAACACCCCAACTGATCGTGAAATGTGTCATCCGAAACAGCCTTGGCATGCACAAAGCACATGGTCACAAACTCACCGAACAGCATATCCAGGAATGTCAATGCAAGAAAAACAACGAACGGTAACGCACACATGACCGCTGGCATTATGACGTCACATTGGACGAGGCATGGCGTACCCGAACAATACCAACCAATCCAAGGCGATATGTTACCGGCCATCACAGAGAAATGACGAGCAGATTTTGTGTGCTCACACGAATAGAACAAATAGACAAATAGAAGTTCTTCAAAGGCTTTATGATTGCCGAAAGATACTGTTTTGTGGCCGGCTTCCACTGATCAGTGTGGTCGCTAATGGCAAGATAAATATTGCTTACTTCCAAGAAACTGTGATGGAAATAATCTATGGCACCACAGCTTTATTGATGAATAACGCTCCTTTGGTGAACATGATAAGGCTTCCAGTTTTCTCGGTCCAGTACTAATAGGGAAGCGCTGTTAGACCAGATTCATGTCATTCCGTTTACGTTCATACCTGTTAAGTCACCGAATGCCTCCCCAATAGACTTCTGTGATACTTAAATTATGCGACGCATACCTCGTACGCTGACTGGCCTATGGAAAGACAGCTTAGATTTGTGGAACACAAACCCCCAGAATTCAGAAGCCTCCTGCAATGGAAACTATGATGCCGGGCGATTGTTCTTAACCGTGGTCGTCACATAGAGGAGCATCGTTGATAGAGGAAGGACTTATCCGCGTAATATGAGATCCCAAACTTGTTCAGTTTTATCGGCCTCAACCCTTCCAAGTCGTAACTTGAAAACAAAACAAAGTAAAATGTAAAGAATTTTAAAGGAAGGTTTTTCCTGTCCCTTCATTTCCATTTTTCTCTAAATTGATGTTTTAAATTAAAAGTCAATTTGAGGTCAAATATCATTTGCAAAAGGAATTATTCGAGTTACAGAACCAGACTCAAAATATAAAACTATATTGAATTTCGTTAATTTTAATTTATATTTCGTTATATTTATATTTTGTTAAAGAATAACAAAACATATTGAAAAAAAATATTTAAACAAAATCCCTACTTCACGACTCTTTTATTCTTATATTCACATATTATTTTCATTTACATTTTATTTCTATTTTCCCAATTCTTTTTTCAACGTCTTATTTTTAAGAAGAACTTTGTTTCCACATATATGTAATTCAATGAAAAACAGAATCGTTGAATTTTGGCAATAAATAGCTGTAAGACAATTTTGCATTATTCAGCATTTCATCTTTATTAATTCCATTTCCCTTATCTGCTAAGAAACTGAGATAAATAAGAATTAAGAGCAATTTGATATATTATTCAATTCCCTTCTTACACAGCCTCAGTTAAAATCTCTTACGATCTCTTTTGAAGCTGCATCTGTATCCTGTTGTCTTTGTTTATTTTCGTCATAGCAATTTGGCTAAATTTATTGGCTTCTTTCATCTAATGAACATGTAGATTAGGATATAAAGAATGAATAATAATAATAATGCATCGTTCTTTCTAATCTTCTTTCATGTCTTAATTCCCGCTTAGCTCAAATTCAAAAGGTGTGTCTTCAAAAGATGCACAATATTCAGTGCATCTTTAAATAAAAAAATACTTATTCAGATTCTTCAAACATAAAATTCCCAACAATAGTCAACATCTGATAGGAAATGGTATAGTCTCTTTATCAGTCACTTAAACAATTTTTTTCATTGATAATGAAGTGATTATATCATTGGTTTCATGTCTTCTTCCCTAAGGAAGGAACATAAGTGTAGACTATTTTGCTAAATAAATCTTTACCGTGGGTTCACAACATTCGAGCTAGTACTGAAATAAACTACGAATTCATGTACGTATAACTGAATTGTAAAACTACGAATCACATTGCTCCACTAAACCTGCAATCTTTAGATAATTAAATCTCTCTCTCCTCTTCAGGTGCAGAGTTCTTCAACTGCTAAAACTTCTTAAATAAATGCTTTCAATAAGACTTATGCGATTAAATCTGTTGTTTAATCACTTAGATATCTTTTGTGTATCAGTTGTTTTCATCCTACTTCTTGCTTTATCCATAAGTAGAAATAAATAATTGAATGTATTGATTTCCTTCTCCTTCCCTAAGCAAATTGAAGATGACCTATTTTATTCATTCTAGAGGAAAAGCATTCTTCATTCCACCATCTGTGTTTTTTGTTTTTTTTGAGTGGGGCAATCTCAAGGGCTGTGCTGACCATTTTAGTTTTGATCTGCTCCCAGTCGTCCGAGTCTATATTTATTTTTTGTTGAAATTCCTGTTCCTTTGATTTTAGCATACCCTATCAATTTTCTGTATCTTGGGTTTATGTTTTTGTAACCTATTTTGTGGTATGAATTTCATTTTTATTGTTGTAAGGTAGTGGTCTGTTTCAATGTTGGCACCTTTTTTTACTTTTACATTCATTATTTCTTTCTGGTAGTTGTTAAAGATTGCCACATGGTCGATTTGGAATTCTCGTAGACTTGTGTTGGGTGACCTCCAAGTTTTTTGTTTTCTCGGCAGTTTTTTGAAGTTCGTCGACATTAGTTTGAGATTGTTTCCTTTGCATAGGTCTATCAGCCTTTCCCCATTTGTATTGGTTCTTAGGTGGGCTGGATATTCACCGACAATTTTTCTGAATTTCTTTTCTTTTCCAATTTGGGCATTGAAATCCCCCAACAGAATTTTAACGTTTTTGGAGGGGATTT
Source organism: Thereuonema tuberculata (assembly GCA_023159025.1). NCBI lineage: Eukaryota > Metazoa > Arthropoda > Chilopoda > Scutigeromorpha > Scutigeridae > Thereuonema > Thereuonema tuberculata. The sequence continues at coordinate 3,354 of JAFIDM010028350.1, read as the reverse complement.
TGGATATTTCGTGTTCAAGAGATTCCCAAAATATTTCAACTTTTTCTGGATTTGTCCTGTTATCATTATTGATTGGAGCGTGCCCATTAATAAGAGAGTATTAATAAGAGAGTAAAGTTCATTATTTATCAATAAATAATCCCAATTAAAAACGTTTATTTATTTATTTATTTATTTATTTATTTATTTATTTATTTATTT
>JAFIDM010028349.1:0-18764 GCA_023159025.1 Thereuonema tuberculata | reverse complement strand
CAAAATAATAATTATTCCATTCTTACTTTTAGTAAAATTTATTTACAAGGACAAACTTTAGATATGGTTGGTATTTATTTCAAATCAAATCATCAACCAAATCAAATATATATACTGTATATACAGTCGGACCTCGATACAAGGTCACCCGCATATAAGGTCACTTTTCTAAAGTCCCGGCTCACTGAATAGGAATTCTATGATATGGATTATCGGATATATGATCAGGTCTTAAATGCCGTAATCGCATATAAGGTCACTTTTGTCTGTGATTTCAGTGCCACACTGATTCAATTCCAGCAATTTTTCCGTTGGTACGATCCTTTATCGATGTCATTTCTCCTACTGACGGAGGGGATAGCTTTTTCACAAAGCACTTCATCCCCTCAACTTCTAGAAAAAAAGGAAAAAAATGATGAAGACGATATTCCTTTATCTTTGTTAATAAAAGATCTCAGAAATCGCGAATGTGCTATAGAAGGGGAAAGTATATATGTGAGAATTGATGATGAAATTGCTACCACTTCTCGAGCTTCGATTTCCGAAATTGTTTCGCATGTTTTAGATTTCAATGCATTATAAAGTGAGGATAACGACAGTGATACTAAAAGTGAAGCGGTGACACAAGCAGAAGCACTTAGAGCATTAAATTTTCCGAAACTACAAAACTTAGAAAACATTGTATAAAAGATGAAACCAAAATCGCGACAGTCCTGTATTATGGATTATTTTAAGTAAGGTTAGTTGTACATCAGTACCTTGCTTGATCATATTAGTACTATTTGTATACAACTTTATTCCAAAATAAAATTAAAAAAAAATAATTTCTTTCTGATTCCATTAAATTTAATTGGTTCAACTAAATTAAAGAAATGATAACCTAATAAACTGATATTTTTCTAGGTAATAAATTTTACAAAGAATTATACTATATATAAAGTTCCCATATTTCTTTTGTAGATCCCTCCTTTTACAGCCTCTACCATTAAATATTTCCAACATCACACTAAATTTAAATGTAAAAAAACTACATTTAATAATAAAAACCAAATTTTCAAAAAGATTACGTCTTTTCTTTTTTAAGACGTAATCTTTTTGAAAATTTGCTTTTTAGTATTAAATGTAGTTTTTTTACATTTAAATTTAGTGTGATGTTGGAATTATACTATATATTTATATAATGATTATTTATTGACAATCTGAGAAGACATCTGAGAAGACATGCGTATGAATCGGTTATAAGGTCACCCCGCGTATAAGATCACTTTCGCGAAGTCCCAAGGGATGCCCTTATATCGAGGTCCGACTGTATATATATCTGGGGGCACGGCAGTGCCCCCGCCAAGACGAGCCGAAGGCAGGAAGGGCACTACGTACCTTTTCTGGAAGTGTTTCGTCGTATTTTCGAACCCTCATAGCTTCGGCCTAGATAATACTAGAGAGCTCAAATTTTCAGGATATGATGCAGTTACCAGACTAATGAAATACTCTAAGTTTCATTTATTTAGCTTTAATACTTTGGATTTTATTAATACCTAAAATACGTCGATTCCGTCACTGACTGACTGACTGACTGACTGACTCATGATCATCAAAACCTCTAGGGTACTTCCTGAAGTTCTAGAAAGCTGAAAGTTGGTATGCAGGTTAGGATTAGCACACAAACAACAAAAAAATTAAGAAATCCGTAACTTTCACATTCCAAACCCTCATAAAGGGGGGGGGGTCTGGTTATGTATTATCGAACCCTCATAGCTTCGGCCTGGATAATACTAGAGAGCTCAAATTTTCAGGAAAAGATTCAGTTACCATACTAATGAAATACGCTAAGTTTCATTTATCTAGCTTTTATACTTTGGATTTTATTAAGATCTGAAATACGTCGTACCCTCAATCCTTGGGCCTAAATAATACTGTGTAATAATGTGATTTCTTACAAAAGTGCAAACAGCTTGTATATACAAGTTGACCAATAGAAAAACAGAAAAGTAGGGTATTGAAAAAAAATCCATTTTCTAAATAATCTTAAAACTAAATTAAGTTGTAATAGATAATCCCACCCAAAACATTTCATGTAAAATAAGTTGCCAAGACTCACCTGCTCATAACGCTTTCACTGTTAAAAAGTTATCAGATCTCATCCTACAAAAAGAAATGAAATCCCACCCAAAACACTTCGTGTAAAATAAGTTGCCAAGACTCACATGCTCATAATGCTTTCACTGTTAAAAAGATATGAATCTCATGTAGAGCCAAGCCCCTAACTCTACGAGGCCTAACTCTACAAGCCCTAACTCTAAAAACCCTATATCTTGGTCAAAAAGTATGGCTTGGCCGTTTCATGGAACTATTTCATCTCACCCAAAACATTTCATGTAAAATACGTTGCCAAGATGCTCATAACGCTTTCACTGTTAAAAAGTTATCAGATTTCATATAGTGTCAAGTCCTTCACTATACATGCCTAACTCTAAAAACCCTACTATCTTGGTCAAAAAGTGTGCCTTGGCATACTCCATATCCTTTATATAACTCCATGGGATTGTCTGTGCGACAGCCACGGAACGGCCAAGCCATACTTTTTGACCAAGATATAGGGTTTTTAGAGTTAGGACTTGTAGAGTTAGGCCTCGTAGAGTTAGGGGCTTGGCTCTACATGAGATCTCATATCTTTTTAACAGTGAAAGCATTATGAGCATGTGAGTCTTGGCAACTTATTTTACACGAAGTGTTTTGGGTGGGATTTCATTTCTTTTTGTAGGATGAGATCTGATAACTTTTTAACAGTGAAAGCGTTATGAGCATGCGAGTCTTGGCAACCCCTTATTTTACACGAAGTGTTTTGGGTGGGATATTATTATACATAAATTGGCTAAGTTCGTCTGTCTGCCTGTCTGTAACTCGATATAATGAAGCTATTAAGATAGATCCAAGGGTTCTCAATGTTACCATTGAATCAAGGGTACTCAAATTGGATGAAATATTAGTTCATTTTGTCATTCCATGTTGTTTCCATGAAATTTTATCCTTGGAAACTGACCTAGACAACTAAAATTCTGAAAAAACATACGTTCAAAACCAAATAATTTTGTTATCACTGCATCCATTTTAATGAAATTTGCCATACTTACTGAGTTTTTTACGCTGATTTTGAAAATCAAAACCATTTTTACCGTAGAAGCTTCTTTGACAAGTTAGCACAGTATTTAGATTACAAAGGTGAGTTTTAAATGCCTTTCGGCGTTATGGGTCAAAAATAATAATTATTCCATTCTTACTTTTAGTAAAATTTATTTACAAGGACAAACTTTAGATATGGTTGTTATTTATTTACCAGAACCTGTTTTTAGTCTTGCACAGTTATATGTTGCTATTTCTCGAACATGTCGTGCTTGCGACGTCAAAATCAAAATTCTGGACCGAAGAGATCAAGGACATCTGATAGAAGGATCTGATGCTGTTTTTACAAAAAATGTAGTTTATAAGGAAATAGTTATAGTTATTAAATAGTTGATAGTTGGTTATAAAATGATTTTTAAAATTTTTTTATGCCTGTCGTCCGAAAGGCTTTGCTGCTAGTTACATTATAATTCACCTATTGTAACTTGTTTCATCTTTATCTCCAGGGTCAAGAAATGTTTTGAAATAAGTGCTATTAAAAATTATAAAATCTTTACAAATTATTGTCAATCATTGATTTTATTCCATTAATTACCATTATTTATCATGAATAACATTTCAAGCTTAGACTTAAAAAATTAAATGGAAAGAAAAAAGAAATTTGAAAATTGGAAGTCCAGAGGCAACATCCGTCATCTTAGATTACCCAGCATTTTAAGGCCAAACCAAAGAAGTGTAGTATATGAAAGTAAAGATAAGCGTTCACGCTGCAATATTTGTTTTTACTTTCTTCTCAGATGTCTAGGTTTTTGGTAAATTCAATATAAGACAAAAAGTATTTGTAAAATTTACGAAATTTTCTACAAATGCGTGATTTACTAATTAGCGGTTGCTCATATCGTAAAAAAATAAGATAATCTTAATATAGGCCACATTTTAAGATTTCATTTAAAAAAAATACTCAAATCGGACCATTCCTTTCAGTGATATAGTGCTTTTTTACAAAAGTCAACATCCATCCAAATGGATTGGCCGCCATTTCTATTCGCAATCATGGTTTTTTGCTATCCTTACACACATATAACTGTGGTATAAAGGAAAATTAGTACCCCCAAAATATACCAAATAAAAACTGAATTTCGCTAATTGGCCCATGGACTACTAGCGATTAAAACTTTTTGACGACAGTGAAAGTTACCTAAATTACAGTAAAATATTAAAGGTGTAAAGCATTTTATAGGTATTTTTTTCGAGATGGAGGGAGCTTTAAACAAAGGTTAATTCTTCGTCAATCTACAGGTCAGTTCATGAAAGAAGAGCTTTTGATGACATAATTTCCTTGTAGATTGATGTTTCCAGGACGTAACAGCGCCATCTATTGCTAAAATCCGATACTGAATCTTACAAACATTACGAAAACATTCTGGTTTTTTGTATTTGCTACAGTTACGAATACATAAGAATAATTACAATTGAAAAAATTAAAAACGTTCCACACTATTCCCCTTACTTGGCTAAGGAAAGTTTGTCCTTTCGTGGTCACGCTTATGCGATCACAAAACGACGCCATCTTGGACTGACTGCTTGGAGTTCAAGTTGATGACGTCATGACTGGTGACGTTTGCTCCAGACAAAATCCAGACAAAATCGATCGCTACAGAATGACCATATATGGCAAACCCTTTTTTTTTTAAACTACTATAGACTGAATTAAGGAAAACGGTAATGTATGATTAAATTCTAAATTCTAAACATTAGATCTAAGTTAGTTTGCAATTTAGAAGTCACTATTTTTCTTAGATTATTAATAAGATTATCATCCATTGTATTTGTAAGAAATTTAGTTTTTCTCCAGCGATAAAATTAAAATTTAAAACTATCGTCTATGCTTTGAAATATTTTCATATGAATCTGAAAGTTAAAAGTCTTCATTGTTGTGTGTCATCGATAATTAAAACAATGAAAGCGCAGGATACGCAGTAAATGCGTGAGTTTGATTATTATAAAAAAATCACTAAAAAAGAAAAGAGGCGATAAAATGGTCGTTACGAAAGCAAGCTGTTTTTAGCTTGGAAGCTATTATGGTGCAATGTATATTCAGATGAATCCTGATCTGATATTGCAATAGCTTGTGTAGAATTGAATACCCTTAGTTCAATAAAGAAGGCTGATAGCCATTTGATTTAAAGTTGCAAGAATTACTATAAGGAAATTGGCTTGAAGATAAGCCTTAGCAACGGTAACTAAGCGGACTCAACGAATGGATCCTATGAAGGAAGACATGACTTGCAGAGCATTCATAGTAACTTATGAATAAGTTACTAACTGATCGAATGAGTTATGGTAAGGCGAACCGTCACAGTTAAAGTTAAAGATGTGTAAGCTACCTAACCAGCGATTGCAGTCAAAGTAAGTAACCATCCATTTATCATATACATTACGGGAATTTTGGAAGACAGCCAAATCAAGTTAGAGTCGAGTATAAAGATGAATTATGTTATAATCAAGACCGAGTGAAAATAAGAACATTAATGTTAAGACATTTTACAGACAAGATTGTTGTTAGTGCAGAGAATAACTAATAACGTTATTGATTTATATTGAACAATTAAAGCTAGGATTTATTATACTGTAAAGATTTTTCAGCAAATGATTAATGAAAGGAATATTCAATACAAGATAAAGATCTATTGAATTAGATGGTACAAGATTATTACACAAGATTAATAAAGAATTAATTTTGAAGAAAGTAAAGAACTATTGAATTGTAGTATACAAGATTTTCTTACAAGAATATTCAAGAGTTATTTTAAGAAAATAATGAACTGTTGAATTATAGTATTTATGATTTCCATACAAGAATATTATGAACTGGGAAATGAATACAAGGTATGAACAGTACACAATTATTTTCATGCAAGAGTTAAAGACATATTGAACATTAAAGATTTCAGTATCTTAATTACTAGAAAAATATAGTAATTACTAGGTCAATTTCACATGCGGTGAAAAGTCCATTATTTAACATTTGTAACTGTTATGTTTACAGAAGAGACTATTACAAATGTGTCTTATGAAAAGAGAACTTTATTTAGTGAGCCATGCAATTGAATGAACTTTGAGATATGCAACACAACTATATTAAGCTCTTGTAATTATTGAATGTTGTTATAAATATGTTTAATTTCATTTCAGCTTATTGATTCTTCATTTCTTAACTTATGTTGTAATTACCCACTCTGCTAAACCACTATACACAAAACTATATTATTGATAGACTTGAAAGGATACAAGATATTTCATTGAGTTTAATCCGATATCATTACTAGTATCTTTGCAAATTCTTCAATCATTTTAACAGTATTAATAGGCCTCATGTTGGGAAATCTTGTTCATTGAAATGATACTATTTTTAAAATTATTTAATTACTAACACTAATAATTGTTTTCTTACTTAAAGCTGAAACGATTAAAATATCACATTTATCTGAACTAATGAAAGATTATGTTAATTAGTATAAAAAAATAAATATCACTATAATCATTCTAAGACCATTTTTATTCTTTTGAATTTAATGTAATTCACCAAATAATATAAGAGGTTTTCTGCCCAAATTTCAAATTATAAGGAAAAATATTTTAAAGATAAGTTTTCGTTAAAAAAAAATCTCTTTAAAAATTTCATACATATAATCAGGTGTAGACAACATGGCATGTCTTGAATTTAAATTTGCTAAACTTTGATGTATTATTATTTCAGTTAATTTGCCGACAAGATTCTATCGTCAACATCCATATATCCGCGTAAAGAAGACATATCTTGAAAAATGGATGAAATCTATTCTCGTATGAAACATCGTCGAAAACTATTCTCATCAAAACATAAATTTCTATTGAAAACTGGATTTCAAATTTTGCCTTGTGAAATATAGTACATGAAGAAAAAAAGGATTAAAAATAATAACAAAATAATTAAGCATTGAATAATAATTTTAATGCTTGCCAATTTTTATGTAATGACTGAACTTCCATTTCAACAAAGGTAGAGAATAAAATAAAAATAAAGAAGAAAACTTGAAATTTTTAGTATCCAATTTTATTTTAATTATTTATTATTATTATTAATTAAATAAGGACAAGATGCTTATTTGTTGAATTTTATCCTTTTTGAGAGTTGATTAAAAATTACATATTAAAGATAATGAGCTTGAAACTATGTGTTACAATTTTGTTGTGCTTAAATAAGCAATGAACTATTGTAACATTATTATTATTTAATTTCCCTCATGTACAAATTACAGATTATAATCTTAATACAGTCTTCTATTTCTGTAATTTCTCTAAATTTTTGACAATAGAGCAAGATTGGTGACGACACTTTTAACATTAATAGTTTTCTTACAAAATTTATAGCTTTGTTCTAATAAAATATTTTATTATGGCAGTGATATTATCATGAAATGTTACATTAAAACAAGATGGGCTATTTCTCGTTAATTATCTTGAATAATGCGAATGAAGATAAACATTACAGCCTGAATGAATTATTAGGCTCTAAATTTCTTTATTTGAGGTTTTTAAATAATGAATTATGTTTCTACATTAAAGATCTCACTTTAAAACCTATTTCTGGTAAAAGCTTCAACATGTTCGGAGGCTGTTCTTGTAAACATGTGTCAGTTACTGCTGTTTGCTCTCCATCTAGCGAACATTTCTTTTAAATTTTAATAAGAATTGGGCCAAGTCTGCAACTATGATGGACAATTATAATATAAGAACAAGAGTGTTTAGTAAACATTAACATTTTAAGACCTAAATATTTCATATAAATTATGCACGTCTGGTTCGAATTGAATATCATTAAGTTTAAAAACGAGAAAACTTCATTATTCAAACTAATTAGAAATTTAGAAAGAAACAACTTAAGGAAAAGAACCACTGTAATGAATAAAATCAATTCAAAAGTTTTGCATCAATATAATGTAAACTATTTCTCACAAAAAAACTAATCAAAATTTTGGATTCCGGTGGAATCTTTGTTTCAAATTCATTCATATGTTAATTATGAAGTAATCAAGAAGATTAAAAGTCCGTTCAAATTTTTGGTACCATTTCTACCAGAGATTAACAACTACATGGACACTAGGCTTTCTTTATATTAGGTCGCGGAAAAAATAATTAATGATAATTAAAATCCATTGTTATAGTGATCTAACGGTAAGAAAGACTGCATCAATATCACTGTAGCCAATAGACATCTAAGATGATTGTATAATAAAATGAAATACAGAAATTGGAAGGAAAAATCCGAAAAGTTTTCAATGATATCATTTAAGACAATATGGGAATCCCACCATCCCGGTGAATTTCAAGTCGATAATCCATTTCTCGCTATTCTGTGTCCAGCATGCTATTGTGTATGGTCTATATTGGCATGGGTAGTCTGCATGAGGGAGAAATAATCTGTGTATGATATATATATAGCACAGAGGATTCATTAAGTTAAGTTTTCCTCAAACTTCTTGTAACAGTGGTAGATAATGATCGAACTCTTTAGTAAAATAATTTCAAACGTTTAGAGAAATGTTTAGCCAATGTTACGGAGTTTGTCGTTCCTAAGTGGAGAATGACTTGTGTTAATCATCATGAAAGTCTCATGTAATGGCAAAACCATGAAACAAATTCAATTTCAACAAACTTTTGATTTTTCCTTCAATTTCCTGGATTTCAAGTTATCATAATTTTCTTGGTCATTTTGTAATGAACATCTAAATGTGTTTTCAGTACTTTTCAGAATTAATCTGAAAGAGAAATTAAATCCGAATGTATTGCAGATAAACACATCCATTAACTTTTTTTTGCAAAGTAACTAATTCATTCAGATTCAGTTTTTTGCAATACTTGTGTCTAGATTTAAGAAATGTTTGTTGAACTAAAAACAATATTTAGTAACTAGCAGCAAAGCCTGTCGGACGACAGGCAAAAAAAATCTGTAAAATCATTTTTTGTAAAAACAGCATCAGATCCTTCTATCAGATGTCCTTGATCTATTCGGTCCAGAATTTTGATTTTGACGTCGCAAGCACGACGTGCTCGAGAAATAGCAACATATAACTGTCCATGACTAAAAACAGGCTCTGGTAAATCAATACCAACCTTATCTAAAGTTTGTCCTTGTAAATAAATTTTACTCAAAGTAAGAATGGAATAATTATTATTTTTGACCCCAGAACGCCGAAAGGCATTTAAAACTCACCTTTGTAATCTAAATACTGCGCTAACTTGTGAACGAAGCTTCTATGGCAAAAATGGTTATGAATTTCGAAATCAGCGTAAAAAACGGAGTAAGTATGGCAAATTTCATTAAAATGGGTGCAGTGGTATCAAAATTATTTGGTTTTGAACGTATGTGTTGTTAGAATTTCAGTTGTCTAGGTCAGTTTCCAAGGATAAAATTTCATGGAAACAACATGGAATGACAAAATGAACTAATATTTCATCCAATTTGAGTACCCTTGATTCAATGGTATCATTGAGAACATTGGATCTATCTTAATAGCTTAATTATATCGAGTTGCAGACAGACAGACACACAGACAGACGAACTTAGCTAATTATATAAGTTGATGATGATTTGATGCTATTCTGTTGCAAACTGAAAAGAATGTGAATGTCAGGAATAAAAAATAAAAAAGTAAAAAATAAATAAACAAATAATAAAAAAACAAAAGGAACACACAATAATTCAAAAATTAAGAAGTTACAAGAAATAATTCATAAGAAAAAAACTTTAAAAAAATCATTTAAAAAAGCTATTCAATACTGATACACATTTATTCAGAAGTTTGTTTTAATTTACATTTTAGTTTATATGATACATCAAGGTGTTTTATCATTTAGAGATCAAATTTGTAAACTAGTAATATCACAGATCTGGATTTTAGTTCAGTTATGCTGATGTTCTTGTTATGAAAGGAATATACAAGTGAATATTCCTTGCGTAGTGTATAAAAATTATGTCAATTTATCCTTCACTGAAATATTATCGCATGTTTTAATCTTTTAAATAAAAATAAAAACTACACACAAACAGTTATATATACAAATTCAAATTTACAATTAGAAGAGACTTTCGAATCTACTTTTGAGATTCATCAGTGCCTGAAGATGGATCTCAAAAGTGGATTCGAAAGTCTCTTCTAATTGTAAATTTGAATTTGTATATATAACTGTTTGTGTAGTAGTTGTGTGTAGTTTTGTGTGTAGTTTTTATTTACATTTTAAAAGAATATTGTTTTACACACGTAAAAGAAATATTTAAATGTTTTAATCTAGTATCATGAAAATGACAGCTGAGAAGAAAACAACAAAAAACAAAAAAAACAAACAACAACAACGCCCAATGATTTCTTTAAAAATAATAACTGTTTCACTTATTAAAGTAACATTTTCTTTTTGGCACTTAGTGGTAAAAATTAGACTTTTTGAATAAGTTAATATATCTTAAACTGATATTCTCCACAATACTAGTTAGTTTAGTTAAATACTTACCTAAGTTAATTAAATGCCAACTGTAGAAGCACATATACAATTTTAAAAAAGCACACAACAAAATACTACGTAAGTTTCGAATCCCCTTTGTTGGGATTCTTTTTCAAGTGCCGTTGCTAAATATTGATCCTCCTCTATTGGATTCGTTGTTACATTTAAATTAAATGCCAATTTGAAAAGGAAAAGGAAATGGACCTCCCTCTGGTGTTAAAGAACATAACATATTTATACCAAATTCTTCTAAATATATAACTTAACATAACTTATCTAAGCTACTTTAAGTAATTTTAAAATGAATGTTTATTTTAGATTCATTTCAAATAGTTAGGTTAAAATTACATATGACTCAAAAAAATTTACAAAAAGTCTATTAATTTATAACCCTTCTTTAAGCCCTTTTTATTAGACGTATCCTACAGCACAATGTGGAAGGTATTGCGATAGATAGATAGTGTATTTTTTTTCAATATGAGTTCAGTCACAACCACCAGCTACTTGCTGCTAGACAAGAACCATCGACTCACTTTTGGATTGACTGCTCTTACCAGAATGGAAGTTGATGAGTCGTGGAACATCCTTCTCCGAACACTTAACATCAAGAATTGTCGCATAAGGGCCAAGGAAATCCACGTGTTTTCCCGGAACTTTCCCCTGCACCGTAAATTGACCGTATGATATCCATTTCCACATTTAACATCTGACCATTCTTCGAAGAAGTTACTCTTAATGGCCCTGTGATACGTTCTGTGATGGCTCTAAGATATCATGAAATGTTCCAGAATTTTGTCGTAAATTGTCTTGCATCTACAACTGTTATGTGCATAAAAGTTTTATGCGACCCACTCCCACATATTGGACTCACTCACTGTACAGCAATGTATGCACCAACATTTCACAGATCGCCGGGTGATTGGTCGATCATTTCCTGTTGCTTGGGCATCATGTTCTCCGGATCTGAATCCATGTGATTTCTGGTTTACCGTGGAAATGTTGCACATTTGCCAGACTTAAATGACCGTATAACGCTACATGGGCGAATCATCACGGGGGATCAGTTGCGGTCAACACACTTTCATCGCTTGCAAATTTTAGAACTTCGCGATGGGGAACAGATCGCGCAATATTCCTTACATCGCTAAACAGTCTGTATTTATTCGTTCTAAAAATGTCTCGTACGGAACGAATAAATGCTTTTTCATTGTGTTTTTGTTAATTTGTTTATTTTGTTGTTTATTTTTTGTTGTTTCCTGTATTTTGTTACAAAACGCCCCTTGGGGAATTTTTTTGAACTAATTTTATTTTTTTGCATAATCCTTCTCCGCATCCCTTGGATAGTGTGTAGATAAATTTTGGTGTCAATCCGCTTATTGGTTGTAGCTACAAAGTGCTGGGAATAGGCCAAGTTTAATTACAATCCCATTTTATATATATATATATATATATATATATATATACATACAGACATATTTACGTCTTTTACGAGTATTTGTTAAACTGTGAATGTCTACAATGAAATAAGTATACTGAAACATTGTGATGTTAAAATCAGTTCGACAAACAAAATGAAAAAATGAAAAAAAACAAAAACAATTAAAGCATCAAAATGTTTGTGATCTTGGTGCCACTGTCTTGAGAGGTTGTTCTGCACTTGATTTACATTAGATACTAAAATAGAACAAAATAACGGACAAATAATGACCTACAAAGGAATCAGCAATTATTCGTAATAGTCTGTGCGCTCATTTTTAAAGTGATAATCAATTCATCTTCACAGTTCATTTTAAATAGAATTAAATCGTTTTCGTGAATCGTTTTATTCAAAATCTACAGAAGCTAGAAATGTGAAATTTTTTATGCCCTCATAGAAATCCATGTAGAAGTGCACAGTCATATTTTCAACACTTACAACTATAAATTGTAGAAGAACGATTTGCTTTTAAAAACTTGGACAATGAACATAAGAAAGGCCATAACAAAAGCGCCATTAGTTCGAAATAAAAATTTATTATTTCTAATAACACTCTAGCGTCGTAGTTTAATGCACTTTAAATTGCCTCGTCATACACTCATTGGACGAACTTGGCTGTTTGCATGCTCACATAGAAATCCATGTAGAACTGCACAATCATATTTTCAACATTTGAAACGGTAAATTGTATAAGAATTATTTCTTTTTATAAACTTGGAAAAAGCAATAACAAAAACGCCATTAGGTCTGGAACAGAAAAAAAATTACAGCATTAGTCATTTGTAAAGACCTTCAATCTTAACATGTAAATATATTTATTATGCAAATTTTCGGAAGTGATACGTGCACGAGTCTACTCAAAGCCCGATTTTTGCTAGCTTTATATAGCAATATAGTAGCCTAAGTCCTTACTACATTGAACATTCTAAAATACTAAACTGATATTTGGTATTTCGTCCTTATATGTGAAACCCTATCGGCTTTTAAGATATTATCCTTGCTTTCTACGCAAGGATAACTTTACAGTCTTTCTTTGTTATTCGTAATAATTTCATACAATTGCTTCTACACTTCCTGAAAAGATGAACTTTTACATTTTTCCTTCATGTTTTTAAGCTCAAGAATTTCTTCATTTTCCCTTAAAACACAAGATGCAATTTATTAGTACAACCATAATACGGAAGTGGCATACCACATATGAGTTTTACTCTACTGCTTAAACTCACAACTGTTGTGTTAACAACGAAATTTCATTATGAATTTGTTTATTTTCACTAATTTACTCTTACTTAGGATTGAATATTATATGTTGCCACACAACCTACAAAATGGTCGTAACTGTTTCGTGAAAATGGCTGCTATAACAAATTTAAATTGTGAAAGCTACTACTAACAGCAAATGTAAATGAAGAAAATGTAGATCTTTTTAAGACAAAACAAAATGCTACAAAAATCTTTCGAAAAAAGTTTTGGTTTCCAAGATGTCGCCTTTTAAAAGGTCAAATTTTGACTTTTTCTCAATTGAAACGAAAAGTATAAAAGTTGGAAGAGAATATTATATTGAGAAAATGTTGGTATTTGAAAGTTCTATCGAACGATATATCAGTCATTCACAAACGTTTCTGCGTTTGCAAGGTACAAGCAAAAGTGTGATTTTCGCATTAAAGTTTTGGTGTGTGGCGCCAATTTGCAGTATATCTGAGTTATCCGGAGAAGCCATAACGGGCTGGGAAGTCGTCTATTCTCCAACGATCTCAATATTAATTTGCTAAATAAAGAAAAAAAATTTTTTTTGAAAGCTCTATATGGGTAGTTTACAAGAATTGGGTAACTTGATGAAGCTTAGCCATAACTAATCTAAAAACTGACATTGTAAGTTATTCATCATTAAATTAAAAAGATAACTGTCCTTTCTTTTTGATTACATAAGTTAAAAATAGTTTCTTATAAAATAATATTGTCAAAATCCCCACTTTCTACGTAAAATGTCAGTCCCCTGGCGTGAAGCCACTACAAAAATCAGGACATCGATGTTTATATTTTCGAAATTATCTAAAATAACTTACTTTATTATCTTTAAATAAGTTATAAGATACTTTTAAAATATTACTAAATGAAATGATTAGTTAAAATAAGTAAAAAACATTCCTAAATCTTTACTTAAACCCGCGTGCTCAGTTTCGCTCATCAGTTCCCTGTCGTTATTGAAATTCGAAAAATCGGAGTATTTAAGTTATATATATATATATATATATATATATATATCGGAGTATATAGCACTTCAAAGTTGAGACCAATCTGCTTTTAAACATTACCCGTGAAATTAACTACAGCAACTGCTTGCTACAGGGTAGCCCTTTTGGAATCGGTGAGAGCGGCGTGGTTGTAGTGTGAACGTGTGTTGGAGCCAGTCAAAAGGTTAGTCCACTGGCAAGTAATTTCACGGTTATTTACAACTAATTTTTTTTTAATATTTTTATGCCTAAAAGATTATCGTGAAATTTTCTTATGTGGCAAGCAATAAAGCTGATATCTGTAATCGTTTGAAAGATATATTTGGTTAAAAATTAAATAAGTGGCGAAAATGAAACACAGAAAAATATTGGAAAAAATTTAAGAAATATGCATTTATTAATTTTTAATTCACTTACTGTTAACTTATTATTGATAACAAAATCACTTTTCATACACTTAAGTAGATATTATAGCTTTAATATAGAATTTTTAAAAGTGGTATGCCAAGAAAATGAACAGTCTGACAGGAAAATGACGTCCCCTGACAACCGAATGACAAGGTACAGGAAAATGATCACTCCCATTCTTATTAATTGGAAAAATCAAGTTCAATCAACTACTAACATAATTAAACTGTAATGTCTTACTATAAAAGAACAATATGAAGGAAAATCAACATAACAAAGCCTCTGATAAATCATAATTCTTAAAGAAATGGATCAATGAATGTGATTTTAATTTGGAGCAGGAAATGACGAGTAGTATAGTCCCCGCTTCAAAACCTCCGAAATATCAAATTATATATTAGCTTACATTTTAGTCTTCATGTTATGTTCTGTAACATATAATAATTATTTTAAACCCAGATTTCATGTTTGGAAATAACAATATTTTAAATTATAGTGAACTGAAGGTGCGAACATGGAATTGTCACCCGGCAGGAAAATGACTTTTCATATTCTGTCTTGAAATTTTAATGCCTAATTTTTATTTTTTTTATCTTAAACATATTTGATATGATTAATAAGGAGATATTATAAATGTTTTAAACATTTAATTTTAAAAATAAATAATTTTTCCGGGTTATAAATGTCAGGAATTAGATTTAGCCACTTATCTAATTTTTACCCATTTATTTTTCATTGAATTCGTCAGCCCCCTGGCGTCAGTCCCCTGCCTAGAAAGGCGACAGGGGAGTGACGGCTATCAAAATAATGAAAAAATAACTAGATACAATTGGTTAAAAATCTTTAAAATCAATAAATTGAATAATAATTTTGGTCTAAGATTGGAAAACTTATAAAATATAAATTGTTCAGTCAAATTAATTGGGAAAAATATAATTCTGAAACACTAAAAAGTATTAAAAAGCTTAAAACTTTATTAATCGCTGACGTAATTGATGAGAATGTTACTCTAAATTTTTAACTTTTAACTTTTGTTAAGTTTCTTTTGTATTAGATAATTAACAAAGTTAATTAATCTATAGTTAATAATTATAAATTAAGAGAATATTTATTTCTAAGTACAATGTTGTTTAATTTTATGCAAGAATATTCTTTCTACAATTGAGAAATATAGGAAATGTCAAAAATAAGGAAAAAAATTGTGAAATTTTTATGATAAATACAAATAATCTTTTGTTAGGATTAAAATTAGGTTTATGCTCTTAAGAGATAAGGCATTTCAGAATATACTTTACTTTTTTTTAATTGCAATAGTATAGTGAATAATTATGTCTTCTACATTAAAGTGTGCATCATGTCTTTTAATATTAAATGAGCAAGAAGTAACATGTTTTTGTTGTCGATCAAATTATCATTATAAGTGTTCGTTGGCGGAAACGACATACAGAGCCATGACAAGCAAGAAGAAAAAAGACTGGAAATGCAATACTTGTAGGAGACAACAGACTGAAATTACTCAACAGGATGTAAAATCAGATTCAGTTTTGAATTTTAATCTGGAAGAATTTCAGAAGAAATTGGATTGCTTAGACAATTTAAAGAAATTGGACAATCTAGATAAACTGATGAAGGATATCTCAGAAATAAAAGACTCATTGGACTTCTTATCTAAAAATTATGATGTTATTCTAAACAAAATTCAGAGTGTTATTGAAACAAACAAAACACAGAATAAAATAATTTCTGACTTAAAACAAGAGCTAAAAGAAAGTAATGATAAAATCAGATATCTTGAAAAGCAAACAGAAAATTTAGAAAAGTATTCAAGAAGAAATAACATAGAAATTTTGAATGTTAAAGAGAATAGGGAAGAAATCTGTATGAAATTGTGAGTAAAGTTGCAACATCAATAAATGTGCCATTTGAAAAACAAGATTTGGAAGCAATTCATCGAATGCCAACATACAACAAAAGAAAAAAACTAAACTAATAATTGTAAAGTTCAAAAACTTGCAGACAAAGAATGAATGGATGGGGAAAAAGAAGAGAAACAAAATTGTAAGTAAAGATATTATCAGCAATGGAGATGATAGTCTTATTTTCATAAATGACAATCTAACAAAAAATCAAAAATTTTTGTTGTGGAAGACAAAATTAAAAGCTAAAGATAAATTGTATAAGTTTGTGTGGATTAAGAATGGTACAATTTTGGTGAGAAAAGGTGAAACTTCGAATGTAATAAAAATTTTTGAAATAGATGACTTAGAAAAACTGGTGTAAGGAAATGGCTAATGATATACTGTACAATGATATTACAAAATATCTGTATTATAATGATACTTTTGAAATGGAAAATTTGGAGGAATGGAAAGATATAATTAATAATAAGGATTTGAAAGATAGTAATCTCAATATTATACATCTTAATATAAGATCTGTTAGGAAAAATTAGGATTTATTTGTTTGTAAAATTAATTCATTACAAGAATTAATTGATGTTATCATCTTGACAGAAGTAAATGTATTTGAAAATGAAGTACAATTGTATAATATTAATTATTGGAATATGTATTATAAATTAAGAAATGACCAAAAAGGTGGAGGAATTATTATTTTTACTAAATTTAACATTAATGTTGAAAGAGTTCATATATTTTCAATTAATTTTGAAAATTTAAGTCTAATATTAAAAAAAGATATGTGGAAAACTAATATAAATATTTTTGCTATCTACAGACCTCCAAAACAAAAAATTAAATTATTCATATATGAAATGGAAGAACATTTTCAAAACCATAATATGTTTTGGGGAAATAATTGTGTGATAATTGGAGATATGAATATAGACTTATTTAAATTTAATGAAAGTAATTATGTAAAATTATATTTAGAAACTTTAGCTTATCAAGGATTTAAAAATTGTTTATATGGCATTACAAGATATGGAAAAACTTCTACAAAAACTAATATTGATCATATCTTTATAAATGATTTATATAGAAATTATGAAAGTTTATTATAAAAGAAAACATTTCAGATCACTTTTTAACATCTTTGAGTATAAATTTAGATAGCATACATAATATAAACAGTACCTATAAAAAATTAAAATATATAAGAAAAAAATATAAATACATTGATTACTGTTTATTAGAAAGAATTAATAATACAGAAATTGAAGATCCAAATGTTTTATACAATAATATATTAAGTGAATTTAATAAATCCAAAAGATGTATAACTTATTACACAAATGAATCAGTAATTTCTAATTATTATTCAGGAGTTTCTTATAATAAAAAACACTATGATAGACAGACTAAAGGTGATCGAATACATAAAGAATGGATAACTAAGGAATTAATTGAAGAAATAAAAATAAGAGACAAATTATTTAAAAAATATAAAAATAATAAAAGTAATGAGCAATATTATAATAATTATAAGAATTTAAGAAATATACTAACATCAAAAATAATAAAAGCAAAAAATAATTATTATTATAACAAATTTAAAAATGATGTAAATAACCCAAAAAATTGTTGGGAAAAAAATAAATGCTTTATTAGAAAGAAAAAAAGGTAATAAACATAAAATTAAAAAAGAAAATGAAATAAAGAGGTTTGCACAGGAAATAGAAGATAAAAACAAATTGAAAACACTTGCAGAAAAATTTTATAATTATTATCATAAAAACAGTAATTATTTTATTCATTAATACAGTGTGTAGAGGGAATAATTGAAAAAATGGGACCAAACACACTACTAGAGATAAAAAAGCATTTAAAAAATTCATATTCGTTACATGTTACATGGCATCGTATACAGGCCTTTTCATCAGACTATAAATAAATAACAGAAGCAAATTAGGCCTTTACAAATTTTGGATTACATTTTACAATAATATCAAAGTATCAAATATCAATGCTAGCTAATTATTAATAAAACAATAGATAATAGTTAATCGAGCTGATAATGCAATA